>CAJVPJ010000220.1:0-34005 GCA_910592205.1 Paraglomus occultum | reverse complement strand
ACGTGACTTATGTTTTACTTTCTTTCCTAAATACAAAATGGAAAGATGATGAATGCCAAATGAAGGCAGGCCTGTTCGAAACAATCAGCCAGTAGGTACTATGGAAAATGAAAGAATTGCAGAAAAACTGAATGACCCTAAAGAATATGCCAAAGTTTGGGGTAATAGTAAGAGGGATAAAGGTCAAGAAGTAATCAAATCATCAAGAGAATTGATTGAAGTTAAACAATTAGAAGAAGAAAAACAAAGAATAAGAAGCTCAAACAAAATATCTCCATTATGATTAATTCCAGCAATGCTTATGGCATCAGGGATTACAGCCCTAGTATTTTGGATTCTAAGAACGAAAAAACCCACCAATAATCAATGTTTATAGAGGTAACCCTATATTAATCCTGTTATGGTTTATATTCCTCACCTTCTGGTATGATAAAGTGAGCATTAAAATTAACATGTCATAAATTATTACTTTTCAAAACGTCATCATAATCAGTCACACTGGTCAATTTACAGCCACATCATAACCAGCCTCTCATTTATGTCACATAATCAAATGTTCAGTTTTGTTGCAGCATGCCCCACATTGGAAATTAGTATCCAACGATTTTGCGGCACAATTATCGAGCATTTACTGTAATGTAAACTCAATTAATCCCAACGATTTAAGGGAGAACAGTGAGTAAAAAAGCCACGGTTGTGTCTGAGTTCAGGATCTGTCTCAGTTCAGAACCCAGTCACACTCAGTTGTCAAGGTCCCCAACTGAGGTACAACACAACCAACTGTATTAGCAATTTTCGAGCAAAAATAAAACCTCGATTAAAAGCAAGACCAATTACTGAACGATCACCCGCGGTATAATTATGATACAACACCATCTTGTGGCAAATATTGAAAAGAGGTTCAAATGATAACAGGGATACAAAAAGGTGATATGAAATGATTATAGTCTGCACAATAAGTTAGATAATTAAGCCTCATTCTTGATACTCATTTCATACAATGATAGTTGTCCCCGTTGATAAAGTCATAAAAATATTCTGCTACATCATACACTATTTTACTATTTACGTTGCTACTGTATCGAGCCGTCAAATAAAAGTTCAAGCCTTGACGTTTTCGCAAATAGATCCAATTTTCTTTGTACTTTGTCCATGAAAAACGTTATAGCTTATGACATATGAAACCCAAGTTTGAAACGATACTTGATATTTAGAGGATTTACTTCCTTGTATCTAACCCAAGAATTATTGGTCTGAGTAATAACATGCAATTTATCTTTCCCAAAAAGAAGAAAGGGGAAATCATGTCGAGCGTCCTATTTCAGTAAACGTTTCAATAATAATAATAAAGAGAAAGGCATTAGCTGTTAGTCTTAGTGAAGTATTAAAATCATCAATAGCTGCTATATTGATACCACGATTCAGTTACCTCATCACGTTGACAGTAGAGATACTAATACGTTTAAGTCCGTAATATTGATCAACAATACATGGGAATTTATCGATATACAAAGTTCGAAGTGATATATTGTATATACGCATTGACGTAAAGTTATAATACTTTATATTACATCATAGTTACCATCAACAAACAAACGTATGTGAAAATTGAAGCAATAAAATATCACATTCACACTGCTGTATAATGTTAGAATCTTCCTATTGTTATGTGTGATCTACGTTGAATTTATCCTTCGCTTTCGTTATCGAGTCATCTTTCTATATTAGTATTGAGTTTCGATGTCGATCTTCGCTATCGCCTGTATATCGGTTATCAGCTTATCGGTTATCAGAACCCTGTTATATATATGGAAGCTCAAATGCACCCCATGGTTACATCGAAGCTCATACTACACAAGAGAAACTATCCTAGCATTGGTTTTGTAATGATCCAAGTGACACTAACGTAGGTTTTCGTACATGCAACAATCTAGCTTTTTTGGAATAAGGAGTAGAAGTCTACTTCATCGATCGCATATAAAGCCATCCCTTAAACAGGTCCTGTTTCGTTCTCGTAAATTAACCTGTGCACTACAAAATGCCAGAGAAATACATCCAATATACGCGTACTGATAGAGAAAAGGATATCAAGACAAATTACATTGGTATATGTAGCTTTCTAGTGACTATCACTTAAGAGGCGCTGTTGGAAATCTTGTTTTAACGTTTTTGTTGGGATAGATCTTGCTTGTTCACTCCTAGGTGGGAAAATCTTGAGCTGCAGCGATGAGTTCTTTGCCGAAGCAGAAAACTTGATAAAGAGAGAAAAACCCGTGCGAGATCCATCCAGATTTACGGATCGAGGTGCTTGGTACGACGGGTGGGAAACCCGTCGACATAATAAAAGTTACGATTGGTTAGTGAGACCGATTACAATTATTATCCGTCGACTAGACGCTTTCGTTCAACATTGGCTCGCATCGGCTAATTCTCACTCTTTGATTTTGTAAAGGGTCATCATCAAACTCGCTTTTGCTGGAACAATTGAGGCGTTTGATATTGACACATCGTATTTTAATGGCAATCACCCTCCGGCCGCTAATGTCGAAGGGTGTCATTCTCCAGACAAAGATCCAGAGCCCGGCGATGATACTTTCGTGAGTTTGCCGCGACCTGTTGTCAGTAATCCAGATAGGCTTTTTTTTTTAACTCGAATACATTCTATAGTGGGATGAGATACTGCCGCAAGTCGACCTAGGCCCTAGCGCATCACATTATTTCAGAGTTCAAAACAACCGACAATTCTATACTCATGTCAAACTGAACATATACCCAGACGGTGGTGTCGTAAGTACATTTTCATCCGATATTAACTCCGAAAATTTCAATCGAAGTTCTAAATAGGCTCAGTCAATCTAAATAGGCTCGTTTTCGAGTTTATGGGAACGTACGACCCATTTGGCCGTCCGACAAAACTGCCTCCATTGATCTGGCGTTTATTGGTAACGGAGGCAAAGTCGTCTCATGTAGCGACCAACATTTCGGTGCAAAGGACAATATATTACTCCCAGGTCGTGGGAAGGACATGAGTGATGGATGGGAGACAAAAAGGTCCAGGGAGCCTGGACATTGCGACTGGATTATTGTTCGGCTCGGGGCTCCGGGGTATTTGAAAGATGCTGAGATTGATACGGCGTATTTCAAAGGAAATTTTCCAGATAGTGTTATGCTTGATGGGTGTTTCTCGGATTTGGTCTGTCGATTTGAATTGTTTTCTTGCTGATAATTCCTTTTGCAAATCATGTATTGACGTGCATTGATTGGTGCAGGAAATTCCTGATGACACGACCGAATGGGAAAACATTCTACCGCGATCCAAATTAGGACCAGATAAGCAATATCACTTTCGGCTGAAGAAAACTCATTGGCAATTCAGTCATGTTAAAATGACTATGTATCCCGGTAACGTATATAATTGCATTTCCGATGGACTTGCATAGTAGCTCGCTAACACTATCTAATTATCTAAAGATGGCGGTATCAAACGGCTGCGTCTCTTTGGTCAACTTGCGTTGTCGTTGGCGAACAATAACGGCGAAACAAACGGACATTCGATTGGCACACACAACACCTCTCCGTCTTACGCGATTGTCGCCGCACCACTGACAAATGAGCAATTTGCAGCATACGGACAAGTGATAGAGGCATTTGCCGAACCAAACCTTAATTCCCCATTCGCAATGTCAATTACGCATGGTATTCGAGTGACCCCTGCAAATCAGGGGACAGCTCGCAAATACAATCATATAGCGAAAGCGGTGAACTTTCGACAATCCACTATAACACAGGACGGGAAGCTCATAGCAAAGGCTGAGCAGAATATTTGTCTGTATCATTGCCAACCGACGACCGAGTTTCCGTTTGAAGTGAAATTACTGGAACGTCATTTATACTCTTCTCAGGCATTCGTTCCACTATCAAGTGGAATGAACGAGGGGTATTTAGTGATTGTTTGTTTAAACGGGCAAGGTACAATTTCCAATTCTGGATGGGTGTTTGTGTAGAAATTTATTGAAGCCATGTTTTGATTGCTTAAGCCGTTATCATTATTTTAACTATCCTATTGCTTTGCAGATAACAAGCCAGATTTGTCAACTCTACGAGCCTTTATCGGGTCCTCTGAACAAGGCATTAATTATAATCCTGGTGTCTGGCATCACCCCATGATTGCCTTGAAACAAGTAAGAGGGAGTTTAAATCTAAGCGACTCACCTATAGCTGTTCTTGAACACTAACGCTAGAGTTTATAACATAATGTTTAGGTTACGGACTTCGTTTGTTTTGTCTACGAATCTGGTGTTCCGGAGGAGGACTGTGAAGAGGTTGCACTAGACGATAATGTTACTGTAGAACTCCCTGACTCTATAAATAAATAATTAAATTAGATTAATGTAATTGCTTAAATTTACCCGTTAAGACGCATGTGTTAGTATTGTGTGAACGAATATGCAAAATGTTTCGGCAACAAACAGATAACACGCATTTTTTCTTAACGTCGAAAATTTATTTCAAATCAAATTAACTTCGTATGAAAAATAAATATTAGTATGTTAACTAAATACTCTGAACACGTGACGTAACCGAAAAATGGAGACGCCGGGCGTCGATCCCGGTACCTCTCGCATGCGAAGCGAGCGCTCTACCAGTTGAGCTACGTCCCCGCGAGCTATGGGATTCCTGTAATTAATTTATTTAAATGCTTGTCAAAACTCACGTGATGATTTACAACCGCTAAAAATTTTTGAATGATGATCAATAGATGTTTGATCACCTTTCTTTCTTATACGAATTATGCGTTTAGAGAAGTGTTACTTCTGTTCTTCGACAATATATCCTGGTCATGGGATGATGTTTGTAAGGAATGACAGCAAAGTATGTCTCTATCATGTAAATCCGTGATTTTCTTACTAAGGCCATACAAATAAAATAACTCGGTTCTCATGCCCAACACTTTGTTGACTATTATTTTGAGAATTCTTACTTTTATAGTCGAGGGATATCGAAAAATCTTCGATTTTATGTCAGAAGCTAGTCAAATATCAATTTATGTCTGTAGTTTATAAAGGTAAACTATGATAAATTGTTGTTGCCCCCTACCCCAAGACTGCGTGTTTTCTTGTTGAATAATATGAAACGGTTGAGGCAATAGATCAACGTTAGCCTTTCACATTCAAACTTTTATGTAAACATCTCCGGCGAACGCTTACTATCTATGAGAACCAAGTTATTTTGTTTGTGTGTGGCTATAACGACAAATATGGTTGACTTATTTGCATTTCATACGATATAGGTCTTCCGATTTTGCAGGAGCAAATGTCACGCTGCATTCAAACATAAACGCAATCCACGCAAAGTTCGATGGACTAAAGCGTTTAGGAAAGCATTCGGAAAGGAAATGACAATTGTACGTAAACATTAGTTTATTTCTATTCGCACTTTCATTTGTAATCACTATTGCTTACCTTTTTCCCACTCTCTCCCTCTTGTCTTAGGATTCCACATTTGAGTTTGAAAAACGACGTAATGTGCCAGTTCGTTATGACCGTGATCTTATGGCAACAACACTAAAGGCAATGAAGAAAGTTGCCGAGATCAGAGCACGACGTGAACGGGCATTTTACAAGAACAGGTGAGTTCGAAAGGCAGTTTATTGGGATCTTGCATAGAGCATAATCATGCGGATGGTATTGCACAAGATGCGATCAGAGGAACACTATTTAACCTTGTTCCTATTGTACAGAATGGCTGGAAAGAAGGAGCGTGAAAAGGCAGACAATTTACGCGAAGTACAACGGCATATTGAGCTTATCAAAGCCCCTTCTGCTAGAGTTAAAGCACGGGTTGTTAGAATTACCGAACCAACGCAGCAACAAATGGATTTGGATTCTTAAGTTCTGGTATTAACCTTGTACAGATAATTGAAAAGTTTAGACGAGTTAAACACGGATCTATATTAAATCAGTCATAGATTGAGAGACAAGTTAATCTACATAATAAAACCGCAGTTTGTTTCCATTCTTCATCTATTTGGTGGTCTCTCGACCCTTTCCCCTCCCTTTTATATCTTTCCTTCCTTTCTCAACCTGTGATACAAAGTTAAAGCTGACAATGCTTTCATATCCGGTATTTTCCATAGATCATCCAATTTTACTAATCTAACGGTGATGCTTTCTCCATGGTCTCGCATCCCACTCAATTTTCCTTCTAATGTAAGAACATCTTGTCGTTTCATTTCTTTAACACATAAACATAACCGCATAAATTCGTCACATCCGCCTGCTGATGGATAGGCGCCGCGGAATGCGGTACCATAGGTTAGATCCGTCATATCTATGAGATCGTTTTCGGTTATTTCGATACCCGTTTCTTCTTTTATTTCCTCTGCGGCCTTTCCGCTGAAATTTCCTGATCCATCAAGCATTCCTAAATTTCGGATGAATAAAAAAAAGCACGCGGTAGTTTTTGATGTTAAAGGTTGGATGTGATGATGCTTTTGTTGGTTATATGAGGGACGCAAAGGAACATCAGTAAACCTGCAGGAATTTCTTGAAATGATAATGAAGGAACAGCGAGACGCGCTTGGCAAGTAAGAACAGCATGCTCTTCCGTCACATTATCGCCATCTTTAGATTTAAGGATTAGAAGAACAGCAACCGATCCTCCACGCTAAAAAGTTGTATTGAACGAATTTAGGAAGTTATTAATCATCTTGTAAAAATCAGTCACCAACACAATAAAAAAAACTTCTTGTAGAAGAAGCAGTACAACCATGAATACAATTCCGGGAACATTCTTTCCGTTCTCAACCAATCTCGCATCTACTTTGAACTTGATAAATCCAATTTTCGGGCCAAAATAGTCAACGTTCTGTATTTCGATCTTTTTAATCTCCAAATTATTCCTTTCTGCCGATTGACTTTTTTCGTTGGACATTGCATCAGCCCATTCCTTGAATGGTGCAAATTCCAAGACAGCTGAAACGTTAATATCTGGGTAAGCAGCTGTCACGGGTATGCGCTCTCCAGCTATATGAATTGTGGACATTTTACGATATGCTGGCGGTGAGATGGACGTGAAACGGCAAAGAAATTTACAAGGCAAAGTTAAGCGTTGACCGCAAAGTGATAGAGGTGAACGATGAAAATGCTTATATGCGGTTTTTAGCATTCAATATTTATGGCTTGATTTGTTCCATCAACTTTCCGGAAACTAATTAATATTTCCCAAGAACTCGTGTCACATCAATGTCAATTATGGTTCTCGTCGCTTTTTTGGCCCGTTCAAATCTTAAACATGTGGCGTTATTTGCAACGATACTATTTTGTTCACAATGCTTTCGCGTCTCGTAAGAGAACATACACAGAAACAGCAGGCTATACGGAAGAAAAATGGTTAGATATCAACATTAGATTCGATTCATAAGCATATATAATTAATACAACAAAAATTGCTGTTATATAGAACTGCTCCGTAAAGAGGCTGTCCAAGCAGTTAACGAAACGGCAGACGCTCTGACAGATGCCTTGAATGAGAGGTCAGCCGAACGTTAACTTATAGTTTATATGGAGCACATGAGTAACCTTTTTTATTGAACAGAGTCAGCTTAATTTTTAAAACTCAACGTGAAATCGAATCGGAAGCTCGCCAACTTTCAACAGCAACAGCAAAGTACACGAAACAAACTAAGCAATGGCTCACTATGGTTGACAACTTTAGCAATGCTCTAAAGGTCAAAAATTAACAAAATCTACTGGGAGAGTCGTGTTATTAGCTTCTAATCTTAATTTTATTTACGATGTGTTGCAATCATTCCTTCATATAGGAACTGGGCGATGTGGAGAATTGGGCTCAAGTGATAGAAAAGGATATGAGAGATATAGCGTTGACATTGGAATTCGTTCACAAAGGTACCTATGAGATTCGCGTACCATCATGGATAGCATTGGGTAATCCAATATAATAATTTTTAATCTGTATGTTTTGCTCGCAGGTAGCATCGGAGGTGATGAAGTGATCACGTCACCACAACCGATCATCGAGTCGACAAGTGCAGAGTCATCAGCAGTAGTTAGTGAAACCAAGGATGAAAGATAAACTCGTAGGTTTATATTTAACGATTTACATAGAACAAACGATCTTTAAAATAAATTGAGACTTATTTTAATATTAAATTTTGTTTCTCACAACGCATTCGCATATGTTTATCTGGGTACGATGGCGGAAACTTCAAGCTAATTAAGTTAAAACTTGGTATTAGGGCGACTCTTAAAACGCGTGAAGTTAATTGTAACCATTCCACCCAGTACATTGATATGTGATATCGAAAAAAGCAATGTCGATTACGGAAACTATTGTAAAGGGCAATCTGATTTGATGTCGAATAGAAATGCTGAATAGATCCAAGCCATTTCCCCAACCAGATCCCATGCTACAGGAGAAACACGGAGTAAGTGAAGAACTAATCCAAGCTTGGAAGGATTGTCCCGATCTGGTTACATGGTATGATAAAAAAGACTTGGATAGTCCTTGGCTTTTTTACCCAAACTACCATATTAATATGAAAACCATATCAGTTCTGATCGATCAATAAGAGGAACCGCGTTCTGACAGTAAACTCGCGAATGAACCGTTGACAGTATTAATATTCCACGCATATAATTCAATCACTTTCTCCCAAATCGTCTTACTGACTGGTGTATATACCCAATAATATATATTATGAATGTTCCGGTATGATAATAGTATCTACTAGCACTTGTCCTATATTACAACAGTCCGAGTTCTTTAATTCAACCTAACTATTTAGGTATGATACAAAAAACCCCTCTTTTTGCTTGATCCGATACCACTAGCTACCCACCCACCACCCTCTCTCTCTCTCCCTTCTCGGCAGTCTAAACATTCTATTCCACTGCACATAATGAATCCTATGTTGTCTTGTTTTCTTGTTTCTTTCCTTGAAATCCGGCTCGACTAATCCGTTTAAAGAAGCTCTTTCTCTTGATTTTTGCTAAATCGTCATCGTTCGATCGGAATCCGTATGCTGTTGAACCCTCGAGAAAACTATCTCGGTATCTGACAGGGTTGGGTTCGTACGATACATAGGAATTTTCGTCATATGGCGAGCTGGTATGTGTTGTTGGAAAAACGTTTTCGCTTTCACCAAATACTTGTGCCGACGCTTCAGTGTGGTATGAAAGTGCACGATCATACGGACTTTCGTGATGGAATACTGGATTTAGAGATTATATGTCTGTCAGTTGTTTGCAGGCAACAGCGAGAGAAAGATGTTTTATGATTTTAAACTGGCTGACTTACGTGCTCCTCCGTATATCCCCGTAATATCAAGTTGGTCTATATAATCAACTTGCGGTAGTTGCTTAAGATTAATGTCGTTATACGTTATGCGCCTATTCATTTTATCAAAAGTTGCCAATCCATCCTCGGTTGGAACAGCGGATTCCGAATGACACCGTGCATGTCCCGAGTTGTGAGAGCCGACTGTTTGCAAAGAGGCCAACGAGGCTTTTGTTATCAAGAGCGCTCGATCGCTTGCACAATCGTTGTTTGCATAGTCGTATAAAGATGCATTCTCCAGATCGGTGATTTCAGAAGGAGCAACTGTAGCTACTTCGCTCTTATCCGAAGCGAGCAATGGCTCATTGAGACTTGATTGTGTATTGAGTGATAATGGATGTTGGATAGCCGACATTGTGTAGGATATTATGCTTGTGCAGAAAGCTGTTTGTGATTTTTTGATTAGAGAGAGCGAGGGTTTCGTTTCGTGCTGCACTTTTATAATCACATATCAAGATGCCGGATATTCAAAATAAGGCTAACGACCTCTAAATGTGGAAGAGGACCATGTATGAATATTAGCATCGAAAATTCCTTGTGTCGCATATTGTGCATTCTTACCTACTTTAGTGTTATGGATTGCACAACACTAACAATGATTTGCAGCCTGTTGTTGGTTGCAATGAATGCAAGCATTACATTTTCCTATGCGTTGTGCGATGGTTTTGCGTCAAATACGGTTCATCCTCATTCTCATTTACCAGAATCTTTTCACAATGATTGCAAGGAAAGTCAAGTCTATAAATAAAAGCTGACATGACTAAGGGTGAATAACCAACCTCTTTTTATAGTAATCACATTGAGAGGTTAATAGAACTCATAAAGAAGGCACATGTATTATTACTATAGTGACACTTGTCACAATTGATCACGGGGGTATTTGAGATTGAAGACAAGAACTAACAGGTTGTATTTGTTATCCGAGTCTGAATTGAAAATTTACATCCAAGGTAATGGTGCGTATTTTTTTTAAGACTGTCTTTAGGAAATTGTATTTTTTATAAATGGCAGACAAAACTTTGAGGCGTGCATTTTTTGATTTAAAATTTTGTAGCACCAACGTTTGAGATTGGTAAATCCCATTACACTAGCTCTGCTTTGATCTTTCTAAATAAAGATATCAGGAAAAACAATTCAAGCCAATCAGTAGTTTGAAACATTGTTTGTGTTTTTAATCTGCAACAATCGACAAAGCGCGCCACAAAAAAAAAGTTTCATGTCGATTAATACCCGATAATAAGACAAGCCAATAAAACGACAATGCTAATGCTTTCTATCATCATTCACGATATAGTATGCCATTACCTTTCCGGGATGTAGCGGTGGTAAAAATATAGTAATAAAATACGTTATACGGATTATATTATCAGAAAATACAAAGCCATTAATATTTAACTAGTATAAACATCACCTTATTATGGAGATCATAATTATTGTACATCGTGGCTTGTGTCTCATCTGTCCAAGTATCGCGGCAATTAACTAACCAAAAGGAAAGCCATCCTTAGCGTATTTGCCTCGTTACCAATGAAGATCGTTACAACAAGCCGTCCGTCGTACGCCAAGGCAGAACTAATACTTCGCAAGTTGTACACTTTTCGTTGAACAATTGATTCCATACTACTCACAGATTAAGACTTGAAAAACTCGATTTACAACGTAAAACTTCAAATTAAAAACTCAATAAGGGGCTTGCTAAAAAATTTCACCTTTGTTTGTCGAGATTGGATTTTTCAAACCAAAGTTTATTCAGTATTACATGTTCCAATAGCGACAGACTTGCGTTATGAAGGTGCTACACGCAAGTTGTGTCATTGTAACCTCACAATACAAAGCGAGATAATTTCTGGGTTCCTTGTTAGTAGTGCAACCAACTGCCATAGTAATTCCAATTGGCGATTGTGTCCTATTATAGCATTGTACCCTAAAATCATTGTTACTATTCTAAAGCATTGAAAGTATATATGTTCAAAGTTAAGAGCGTGAAATACTTGCTGATATACCATTAATCGTATATATCGTCGGCGAGCGAACGCTACTTTCGCATATTCCCTCGATTCGATTTATTACATGCATTTAAATTTCAAAGCTTTGGTTTATTATCAGACAAGCTGTTGATGCATCACCATTGACACGCAAAATACGTATAATACAATTATTACTCACCCGACGTCTAGATCACTACCAATGGGTTAATAAAGGATATGGAACAACAACAACTTTTCCATTTTTTTGCTTCGTCTCTTGCCATTTACACAACCAAAAATTCATAGCTTTGCAACTCTTCTCGGTCCTACAGGCAGTAGCTAATGTCAACGAGGACTTTTCCCCAAGAAATCAACCCTTTGTTTCACATGTTTCTCACTTACCCAACATTAACCGTCGGTACAATGTGCTTCACGTTCAACGACATGATGAATGCGGCAAGTTCACGAAAACTCGAATGCTCTGAATAGGGAACCCCAAATATTTGACATACTGAAGACGCATAAGCTGGTCGTATATCAGCATCCGAGTAAACGGGGGGAGTGTTTAATAGAACCTCGGTTGTATGGAATGGCTGTTCAAACAATGGTTTATATGTCCATCCTGTTGGACGGATCCCTATAACTGTAGAGAATCGAGGCCGAAGACTGTCTAAATATTGCACTAGAAGCTGGCGTGGCCAAACGAGATACGTGCAGCAAGATTAGTAAAAAAAGAAAAAGAATATAAAGACATAATAAACCAACATACATCTGGTCTGATGCTAGTCATTGAGGCAACGTGAACACATGCCTCACAAGGATCGTTTGTTAGCAGACAGTCAAGCTCTTTATTCTCCTGGCATGCAAGAATGCGTCGTTTCTCTGCTGACACGTATATCTTGGAACCAAGAGCTTTAGCAATACCTATCACAACAACAGAATGTTATTGAAAATCCGAAAAGCTGCTATAGTATCATCTCATAGTTGGACTGAAACTTACCCATAAATATCTTTTCTTTTCCAATGAGATATGTGCCCACGACAACCAGCAACTTACTGTCAGAAAACGCAACCCCATCCTTTTCATCTTTCTGCGCGTTCATTCCGTTTGCATCACAATTGTCTTTGCTTTCGATTACCTTTTTCTCCTCTTTAACAGTTTTCCTCCCATTCACCAGCTTTAGCCAATTGTCTAGAGCCGTCTGGGAAGGATCTCTCACCATCTTCTTTTTACTCACTTTATTCTTACTCACTGGTGCCAACCCGCCTCCTTTGATTGCTTTGGCTATCAAGGACACTACAGCTTTCACCACTTGTTCCTGAGCTGGGAAACGATAATGTGAATTTAAATATGTTGTGTCAAGGTATAACACGTCTATTGGATCTGACAGGTTTGCAATGGCCGAATGAAGGACTTGCTTTGGACATGCCCGAAAATCACCAGTGTGCAAGTACCGTCGAACAGTTTTATTATTTTGATCTATGAGTTTAAACAGAAACAATACCGATCCTGGACAACTTTATAAATAATTTATGTTAATATTCTCATTGTCGTATATAACTTCCCCCCCTTCTTCCCCTGATACAAAACAGTAAATTTACGTCAACGAGATTTTTGCTCACTGGTTTGCATCAATTAGGGTTACAGTAACGCGATCGGATTCGATTGGAATTTCCGTATCCATTGGGAGTTTGTGGACATATTCCGGCTTGACGCGAAGCTTTTGAATCACGAGATTTCCAGTCACCGTTGAACAGTAGATTGGCCCATGAGCCCAAGTCGAGGACAGACCTCCGTAATGATCAGAATGGAAATGGCTTTGATAACAAACAACACATTTAGGAAATACTTGTAAAAAATAGTACAAGGTAGTAACGAGTGTGGGAAAGAGCAATATGTTCACCTGAGAAAATAGGCGGTACAGTTCGGAATCTGTCCGTATTTGAATGCGTCTACGGTGATTGTCGTATCTATTTCGTTGCCATCCAACGTTTTTGTCAGATTTCCGAAATTCCCAAGCTCGAAATCCCCAAGCCTGAAATCCCAAACCCCATGACAAAAAGCCTTGAAAACAGTGTTACACCTCACCAGGTAACATTTTATACCAAGGACAACTCTTTCTGCTGCCTTTTACCCTTCCGTTTCGCTTGTCCTGTTCACTTTCCTGTTTGATTGTCGCTGGACCGGACGCATGAAACGGTTCTCTTTTAAATTCTGTGGTTAACAAAGCTGATTCATTTTCGTTGACTGTGAGAGCTGTACCGGATTGATTTGAAGTGAAAGAAGTACTGACTGAGAAAAAAGATGAGAATAAGAAAGATGGATCGGATGACGTTCTGGTTGCGGCAGTTGACTCGTGAATGCATTGCGTCATATGAGATTGTTTCGTCTTGGATAAAGAGACGGTGACAAAAGAGAAAAAAGAAAAAGATGATTAATATACAAGTTGATTCTAGAAAGGAGGAGGTGGAGGTGGCGCGGTGATAAAATCTGGCCTACATTATAAGAGAGTCTAGTTAAACGCGATTCGAATAGCGGATACAATTGATCCTCATTCTCGTCACTGCTGTCGAGAATCATATCGTTTTTATAGTCATCGTCAGACAGATAGATGATGTCGATTTCTATGTTGTCATTATGCCCGGGAATTTTCTTGGACGTCACATTGTCATTGCCTTGGTGCGCCATGTTACCGACAGTGCCGGCATTGTCAAGAAATTCATCAACGTTAATGATGTCGTAATCGTTGTCGACGATTAATATAGAATTCATTTGATTGTGTTCTTTAGACGTGTGAACGTCAAGTGTAGCATTCTCCATTACGCCCTTTTCTTCAACGTCATTCGCGTCGACGTCCATATCCTCTGCAGCATATCAACTGTATTCAGGTATACCCAATTTGGACAACTCTGGCTTCCAAAAAAAACCCTCCTTTCAAAAAGAAAAAAAATTTCTCTATACCTTTACCTTTCGTGATTTGTTCTTCCACTTTACCGAAAAAATTGAATATAGTCGCGTTCGCTGCACTCGATGATACTGGAGCAAGCATGTCACTTGCTTTGGATTTCTTATTGTTTGATACAGAAAATTTTGTACCAGCGGCATTCTTCCTGACGGACTTGGAACGCGAGGCAGCAGACGCGTTTTCAGAAATCTTTTGTTTCTTGTTATAGTTACGGTCGTGATCGTACGATTTAGAGACACACGTTGGGACCGAGCAGGTTGTAGAAGCAGAAGAAGGGACGTCCACGATAGAATTTGGGAAAATGGCTTTGTGAGTAAACATTTGTTTTGAATGGTTTCAATTCAAAAAAGCAAGTGGGTCTAAACCACGAACCGCGTAGATCATTGGGGGAAATAATAGTCGTGATCTACGAAACCCGGCGATGCGAATGAAACGATTACAAAATTCATTCTACATAATAATATACGTGTTTATTAACATGATTAGAATTTTATTCATCAGAATCCCTTATCATGTAGCCATTGCATGACATCTCTTCGAACGTTTCCTTTGATGATTATTTGACGTGACGTTTCGTTAATTTTTATATCACCCTTTAATGCACCTGGGAACAGCTCTTTTACAATATCATCACGAAGAGCCTACAAATTGAAACTAGCAGTGAATGATACAAATTCTTTTACTACCAAAAAAATTCAGAGTTTTTTTTTCTTTTTTCTTTTACCTGAAGACTTCCTTCAATTCTCCTTATAGTAGTCAATTGACGTGTTCGTCCATTTTTGATGCTGTAATATACGGGAAGTTCTCCGTATCGCGACCGTTCAACAAAATACGGATATTGTACTATTGGTCTGTTGGGATCTATTTTTGGCGGATCAGGCAGTCGAGGAACACCTCGTAGTCGATAGGGTTGTGGGATTCGCTTTGGATTTTTACCATTCACTACACGCACCGGATACGGTCCTCCAAGACGCTTATTTTTTTGTGGGACTGTTTCATGGGACACATGCGGGTAAATTATGTATAGACACATAACGAGTTACAAACAACAAATCGAAACTCGAGCCAACTAACCAACGGACGCTTGAGTACTTTTCCGCCTTAACGATCCAAAAGCTTCAATTAGACTACCACCATTAACAGTTCTACTTATCGAAAGCAAACTTCCTAGACCAACGTTGACATTTCTCACTAGGCTGACACTGCCCAATGGAAAGAATGCCGCAATTACTTTCATCTTAAAAAAAATGCAATGGGCAAAAACGACTGTAGATCAAACTCGTAAAATAGCAAAATTTATGGTCAACAAGGCATCCATAATTATAATAATAAAATCCCCACTATCCCCATTATGGAACGGTTACAGTTTTAAACTTTAAATATGTGGGATTTTGACCATTAGTAAAGTGCTATTCAGTTAGTAATAGCATTTATACGAATAGGAATATGCGGTTAGAAAGTGCCAATTGGTGATCTG
This sequence comes from Paraglomus occultum, assembly GCA_910592205.1. Lineage (NCBI taxonomy): Eukaryota > Fungi > Glomeromycota > Glomeromycetes > Paraglomerales > Paraglomeraceae > Paraglomus > Paraglomus occultum. The sequence continues at coordinate 18,238 of CAJVPJ010000220.1, read as the reverse complement.
TATTTACATTATTGAATTAGTATTGGAAGTAGGATTGGGTGTTCATATTAATGCTAAATTGGAACTTTGATTACTAATACTCACACTAATAATAATAATAATAATAATAACCCCCACCTTTACTATCAAATTGTTAATCATGTGATAGATGCAAAATCAACCACTAAAGCATGCAATATTGCAAGCCAGAGAGACGCTACGATAACTGTGTTATTTACAGAAAATGTGACATTGTCACGATTACAAGATTATAGTTTATTATTGTATTTGATCTGCAAATTTTAACCACCTAAAAAATACCCCACTGAAAGAGAGATTCACATTAAATCTTTCATACAATGTTTGAATTCTGGAAAAGAAGTTTTTGTTTTTTTTTTTTTATTCTCAGCTGTACAAACTGATACCGATATGCATTCTTTGAACAATTATCTACACAAGTTTCTGTACAAGAAAAAAAAAAGAAAAAAAAATAAAACCAAGCAATAATTAAACCCCTCTTCTAGTCAATTCTATCAGCGTTCATCTCCACTTCCACTACTTGTTGATTCGGCATCTTTCCCATAACAAGCAAACACATGTGTCTCGTGATGTTTCTTTACGCTTCCTCTATTATGTGGTTTTTCATGATCAATATGCTCTGCATGTTTTCCGCCATCGTCTACTTTTGTGGAATCACCCTCGGCTTCAGCTTCGGAATCACTAGCATAGTCTTCGATAACAACAAAAGATTTCTGTCGTTCCCGTTCATTCCATCGTAGACAGCGTGAGACTGAATTAAACCAGTCTTGAGATGAAGACGACTTGCAGACAGTTGGGAAGGGAAACTTTGAAGGTGTCACTTTAATATGGTCGCCCTCTATCAAATTGAGAAAAAGATTGGAATAAGTATTGATCTCGATTCCTGATTAGTGCGTTTTATCACTAAATCAACATTTTTGTACTTACGCTTCAATTCCACTCTTCCTCTCCCATCAAAACTAGCCCAGGCAGTACTTCGGCTATTATACGGAACACATATACGTAACTCCATTGAATCAGGCAATAGCATAGGTCTAAATGAGAGTGTATGGGGACATATCGGCGTGATAAGAAGAGCTGGTATGTCGGGATGTACCAAAGACCCGCCAGCTGATACGGAATACGCCGTAGATCCCGTTGGTGTTGATATGACCAATCCATCGGCCTGAACGGTAGTCAAATGTTCATCATCACCTATAACAAAATATCAAATATTCAAATATCAGAAATTAATAAATCAAAATTTACAATCTCTCAATTGCGCCAACAAGGAAATTGACATTTACCAAACAATTCCAACATGCTCATGTATGGTCCTGCACCTCGATCGACTACCAGATCATTCAAGACCTCAAACGTTTCACCCGCCTGCGTCACAAAACATGGCAGATCTTTATCTTGGCCTCCTGCCTGATAATCATCGTTCTTCTCTCTTTCCAAAGCTTCCCAACTTCCCTCTCCGTCCAACAGCTTTTGCATCATAACTTCACCAGTTAGACCATCCCTTTTGGCTTTTACTTTTAAATGATCGGGGTTGGCTACGCGATGATAGACCGTGCATGTGAAACGCATTCGAAGGTTGACGCGAATTCCATCGTCCATGGCGGTAGTGAGGTGTTTTCGATAGTTGGCAAAGTCAAAGTTTGTGAGAAATCCGAGTGAACCGAGATGGAATGGCATTACTGGTGGAACCACACGTTGAAAGAGCCAAGATGTATAAAGCACCGTTCCGTCACCACCAAGCTAGTAGATATCGGGATGTTAGATGCATTCCAAACATACATTGTGTAGAGAAAGAAAACAATCAAACTTACTGTTAAAACGAAATTGAAAATCTCGGGACGAGCAGCGCACAGCTCGGCTGTCCAGAACTTTAGGCTATCCTTTACATATGGAGATTCGCGCAATAATGACTCATAGCCAAATCGCCTGACGTCTTTTAATTGCTTGTCGACATACACGGTCACGCCATGATCTTTGCCATATCGTTGTGTCGTGATCAAGTACAGTGTAAGTTCGCGAGTGAGTTTGATAAGACGGCTGTCACCTGGCTTTGTAACTATCATTACTGTTTTTATTTGGGAATGTATACGCGCTTGACCTGGTGGTATTATTGAGGAGAAGGAAGAGAGAGGGAGAGAGAAAACGTAATACGTGAGCATAAATCAATCATATAAAAAGAAAGAGCTTGCTCCTGAAAAACTTCTACGTGGTTTTAATGAGCTTATAGCTCAAGTTGCCCCCCATTTCTCTTTTCTTTCCCTTTCCCCAGTCACCAATTTGTCTTCGTACCAAGGGTTTTAGAAATCTCCCTTACGCTAACGGCTGTCTCAGCCAACGTGCCATAATTATTACATTCGCTGACACTTTTTGTAATGACTTCGGTCAGTGATTGCCTATTTGACGGGTCAATGTACGAATGCACGAAACACGGACTCTTTGGTGTAGGAGTAGGAGTAGGTATTTTGACCGAAGGAATGCCTAGAGTATCGCGAGCCACGGGAGGTTTAGGTCTACTTCGTGTTTTCTTTGTTTTGCCGCTATTCACGTTTTGATTCACAGTCTGGACATCATTAGACTTCGCATCCATGAAAAGACTTGGGGGATGCTTTTTGATTTTTGGTGTTGGAGACTTGATTGTAGTATGATTTGAAAGGAATAAGAGAGTGAATGCAAGCAGGGCGGTTGTGCCGACAAGGAGGGATAGTGGGGCGAAGGCGAAAATGGCAGCCAATGAGGGAAAGAGATTTTGAGAATTGACGATCTGAAGAGAAAAACTATCCATTTTGATATTAAGTGGGTATGATGACAAGGACAATATAGAACGTGTTGTTGTTTGTTGTTTATATAGTGTATTTAGAAGATCTATTACTATATCTATATCTATCTATCTATCGAGAATCAGATGGGAGGAGTAAAGGACTCATCAAACACGACTCGGAATATAAAAAAAAATGTCGATTTTTGGTACTAGAACAAAATCCGTTCAACGGACTAGTACGAATAGGATTGAGTAACGCTTTGTACAAACTTTTAAAGAATGAATAGGAAAAGAGTGTGAATGTATGAGATAAAGATAGATAGATAGATATATATATGTGTGTATCCTTGTCAACGTTGCTTTGTTTTATTATTTATACACTTTTTGTTGACCTGCAACTTTAAACGAATGGAAGGAATAGATAACGGCAAGAGGATAAGGGAAGTATAGGTCTATATATGGTGTTGATGGGTTATTATAACAATGGTTAAAAATATATACAAGTTGACACTTCAGGAGACTTGTGTCGCGTTTTCATTATGTCTGTGACACGTGGCACTGTTCCGGCATGAACTTTATCACATATAATTAATTAAGCCAATACATTCATTAAAATGACTATGCGTTCCCGGTTTTTCCTATCTCTTCCTCTCCGCCACTCTCTCCCGCATTCTTCGCTTTCCAAACGGATGATCACGGCATACTACGTCCCACATTTCCATCTCCCTCTCTCGCCCCATCAAAAATTGTTTACTCGTGACGATTAAAGAGATACATTCTCTTTAGGATCTGAGCGGAAAATCCATTCAAGAGATGCAAGGTGTTAATCGAATTACGCCGATATGAAACGTTTGCCTGTTTTTGGTTGCGTTTAACATTTGGTATCTTACAACAACCTGAAGCTGATTGCAATTAATTATACCTGATAAATACAATTACTCTCTATTCGGACTTGCCATCCAATCATCGCTCCTCATGTTTTTGACTTCATAGTACATTGTATGATTATATAGCGTAATACAATAATATCACACTTTCTTTTATTGTTTAGCTCTGATCACAGTAATAATCACACTTTATATTCAATACAGAGAGAAAGCATACTATGACTTTTTGGATAAATGCATGTCTTGTTTCATTGTTATTATCATCATTATTGTCTCCGAGTTTTGAAGTTTCTGCAGTTCGAACTTTACTATAATTTTGTTTATTGGCAGCAGCCGGTCAGCCCATTTAATGAGGAGGAACGGTGTACAGACTGTACAGACCCGTCCAAATAAGTCTGAACAATATAGCAATGGTAGCCGTCCCACAGATAAAAAATATGTACAAACTGTTAGACACAGTTGCATTGGGGGGGCTCTATTACCATGAAGGGCTATTAAAGTTATTACCATACATCTAAGGATATAATTTCCATAACCAGAAAACAGAAAATAATTCAATTCAAAAGTTAATTAGCATTTAAACATTTGAAAATGAATTTCCCTCTCACAAAAAAAGGGGTAACAGCATGTAGTGATAGCATGTAGTGATGGTTAGTGGTGGTAGCATACAATGCCACAACGACCGTCGCGCAAAATGATTCGGTAACTTTGTCATTGGCTTTTCCTTTACTATTACGACATCCCGAATTAAAATTGGGTGGTGCCATTAATTGTCATGTATCAGTAAAACTGAGTTTTCGTGGACTTTTTATCAGTAAACCGAACTTTTGTAACAAATTTGCAAGTGTGATTGGATAACTCGACTAACAAACATTGTGAAATAGCATTTGGCTACAGTGATTACTAGTCACGTCATCCAATTTGCTCACGTAGTTGCTTTTCGTTATCTTTAAGAGTTTCGTTCTTCGACATATTGACTTGCTGGTATGTTAAACAATCTTGGCATCTCTGATATTGTCTTGAAATATAGTCTGCCAAGGAACCCTATGTCTAATAATCGCAGCGACAAATGACAAGTGCATCCCAGATTGCTCCCCTGCGAGTTGATGTTTCATGTATCAACATTCTCTCATGGGTGTCAGACTCCCATGACTTCTTGTTAGACGGAAATAGCTCACAAGAGACAAATTGACATTGGGACTCGCTGACGAGTTATTTCAATGTTGGTGCCTTAATTCAACTTCTCATCCTGATGATAATGTACCGATACCGGATTGTAACAAATAAATCTCGTAAATCAACATTCTGGTGACGGTAAAAGCATTTGATAAACAGTCTTTTCCTGTCATTGTTTGAGTTACCACTCATCTAGTGTATAATATACTAGGCTTTTCTATTGATAAACTTGGCATTCATTGCAGCTACTCTCCCTCGAGCTTGTGATACTGGGGGTAATTTAAATAACATAATATATTCCATAACACGTCGATAGTCACGTAATAATAATAGTGGCGAATAGTTACAGAACAAACCCATTTTCCATAACACGTCGATAGTCACGTAATAATAATAGTGGCGAATAGTTACAGAACAAACCCATTTTCCATGTGCGAAGCAGAATCCATTCACAAATACCGCATTAACCAAACAGTGTACGTAAACACTTAAGATTTAATCCAAATAAAAAGGGGGGGAAATAAAGAAAAGAAAAGAAAAGAAAAGGAAAAAGAAAGAAGCTCTTCAAGTCGCAGATGACAGCTGCCTAATGACTATACTCCTTAACCCCTCAAACACCCTCTCCTTCTCCACCAACAGTCACCCCTTAAACTTTGTCTCGCTGCCATCAGCATCGCCTACTCTTTCCACGCAAAGAAATTCATAAATGCGGTCAATGAGAAGAAAATAAAGAGAAGAAAAAAAGTAATTTTGTGCTGAAGAACGGGAAGTATCTTGCAATAAGGTTGCAAACGAGAATTTCGGATGAAAGGGTGAGCAAGTACATAACATCCTAGGCCGTGCTTTATACGTTCATTGGAAACGGCAAGGACGATTTTTGCGTTATGTTGATTGCATGCACGACTAATGTGAAGGGAAGGAAAAAACAGTCAGTCACTGTAAATTCCTATCGACTTTTCGATATATCCCACCACACGTTCCCTCAAAACGCGTACCTCGCATCCTATCCACAGAAATCTCTCTTCATATTATCCCTATTCAAACTTATCACAAAAATGTTCTCCTTTTTCTTCGACGAGCAATATTCCAGTTGCCCATCCTGAGATAACGGAAAATATATGTGCAGAATCATATCTACTTCATATCGAATCATGTCTCCCGGCATCGCGCAGTTCACATGTCTTTCAATCTCTGAGCAAGTCGAGTGTATTCAGTGATGAATTCAGACTTGCGGACCAATTCCCAGGCTCTTACCGCACTTCGAAACCTAACAAGACAAAAAAAGCAGTTTCAACGTAAGAATTTGCACATGTGGCAAGATGGTAGAAATACACGAGTGACTCACAGAATTGCAAATGTTCGTGTAATACACCATGACAAACACATTTCCTTTTACCTATTACCCACCAACACCACTTCTAGCTATAGAAGAAACAACTCACCAGTCTTTCTCTGATACCTGTCCCTTCTTTCCTTCCCTCTTGGGTAATCCAAACACCTGATTTCTTAAAGATTCCGTAAATGAGATAAAACTGTCTGGAGCATTCAGCTTCGTCCAGGTCATGTTTTCTGATTTATGACGTAAGGGATGAGTTTCGTAGGGAAGGAGTATTACGTTAGGTGAAGGCTCAAGTGATGGCGGAGATATGGCAAACGTTTTGTTCAGAGAAACGGTATCTGAGTTTAATGTGAGTGAGGGAGGGATGGGGTAGGAATATAGGAATAGTAGAATTGAAATGAGTGAAATTGTATGAAGTAAACTAAACACATATGTATGCCTTTTATTTCACACAATAAAGTTTGAAATAAAAAAAACATGACTCACTCACTGAAGAGATTTAATCTGGTCGACTCAAACATGTCACACACTATTTCGCATAAAGCATCATATCGTGGGGTTGTGAATTCCTGCGTAGGTGTCTTGTTGCAGACCAATACTAAGGAACAAGCATGTAAAAAGCTTTATTCAGGTTTTGTTGATATCACTTGCATTTTTGTAATAGCTCATGTATTCTGATAACCCGCTTACCAATTTCAGGATAATATTCGATATCACCATCAGCCGAGTTCAAATGAGGCACGGTCGGGAATTCAGGTATACGATATTTACACATTTCTGCTTTCTTTAGGAAGTTCCAAGTCATATAGTCCATACCTTCAGTCACCACTAGAACAACGTTGCACACTGAAAGCAAGAATATGACAAGTTGAAGAGACTGGATGGTAGAAGGAATGCATCAGTCTATTTCTGTATTGGAGTGAGAGAGAGAGAGAGAAGAGAGAGATAGTGCTAATAATCGCAATCTTGTGAATATAGCACAAGAAACGACTCTGTTATTCCATCCCCAATCTTCACCTGCAATTCCAACCACAACTCGGGCAACATTCCATCAGGCACATGATCGTTCCTGATTGCACGTTCAAGCACCGAAAGACTGAATATTGGCTGTTCATTTTTTGGTAAATGTTAGAGAATGTACAAAGAATTCATTCGACAGATCAATGATATCAAAAAATAACCATACCTGTGTATCGAGTAAAACAATCCTTTCTGGGGTTACATGAATGTCCACACCGATAGTGGCATGATTTGCCGCATATAAGGTCTCATTTGATTGTTGAGTAAAACCCTAAGCGTGCAAATTAAACAAGACAATATTTAAGCCTGGTACTACGCAATCGTTTTAAAAGTACCCAAACAAATGCCCCCCCCCCCCCCCCAAAAAAAAAAAAAAATAGCCAATTTAACGTAATTCCCTCCAATTCCCAACATGACTCCAAATTACCATACATTACTCTGATCCTGACAAAATTTCGACAGAATCGTAGACTTTCCTGCTCCTTGTGGACCGCATACACCCACAACAAAGTGACCAGGGAGATCACTGAGTAACTAAAAATAAATTTACAATCAGTTACAAATTCACTCCTATCGTATATGAAACGTGCGCCATATAACATGAACCATTTTTGTTATTGCATGTCGTACACGCACATTCTCTTCAACCCGCACAGGTTATTTCATACATACCCTCCCCACAATTTCCTGATTAATAGTCCCCTTCTCATCGATCATTTTAGCAAACGGCCGTTCTAAAGGTTTGGTCTTCAATGACGGTTTCGGTTCAGGTGGTTTAGTCGCAATTGTTCGAGAGACCTCCTCCCGTTGGGTTTCCGGACGTGAAGATGGGCCCGTGGGCGTTCGTCCGAGTATAACTGGTGATTGATAAAAGTTTCGAGAAAGATTATCTGGGGGTGGGGTGGTCAAGGTGTTGTTGGCCTCCTAGAGGTCGTTGAGAAAGAATTGGAGGTCAATCGAGGAGGGAAAAAAACCGTTTATGGTATTTCGACTAAAGTCAATTTGACTGAACACTAAATGATCAATTCGGGATTCTGTACTTGAAATAAACTCAGCGATACCTTCGTTTTGCGTTCCCGTCTTCTTCCACCTTCGCGCGACCTTTGTGAAAGACCTCTTCTCGGTTTGGCACCTCCGCCACCAGACCCATTCGCATCCCTAGAATAAGAGTCTCTCGACTGTCCACTTTCATGATAAAATCCGTTGTGATAGCCACCGCGACCATTTCTGGACATTTCTGGTCTGTCCTCATAGTCCCTGGATCCTCCTCCTCTCGACATGAGTAATTGAAAGACCGAAAGAAAATGGATAGTAAAGGCAAGTTAATTGGCGGAGAGTGCACATTGATTTGATTGGTTCTAAACTTCTCAGCAAGTAGGAATTTGTATCACCCGCGCCAGAAACGACACTAGATATGACTTTAGCCATAATGATGTTTTATAAATTATCCAAATCGTAACTTGTCAGCAGTTTACGACAGCAAAATTTACTAGTAAAAACATGTGAAAAATCTTTTTTTTTTTCTTCGATTGTACGTATTTACTATGTGAATCTCAATGATTTGTAAAGGCTAATTTAAATTGATTGAAAAAAGATAGTAATAGTGACCATTTCAGTTTCGTTAGCTGTTCGATGAACGACAAAATGCACGTTACACGTATGATTTAAATTAGAAGCTTGCTATACATACTAACAAAACAATGCGCAAGCAACTCTAATTATGAGAAAATGTCTTTACACTAGATAGAGTTAGAAACCGTACGTCGTAATTTTTAATCTTGTAATAAGTTGTAATCGCTCGACTTTTTATCTGTCTTTTATTAACCTTTTTTATTGCGCAAAACGCAACGTTTTTAATATTAGTCTGCTGCTGAGATGACAAGAGAGAATATACGTTACCATAGTTTTGCGCGTTTAACATATCAAATATCTTAATTTATTGCTCTTTCACTCTTCGACTAAGGATTATTATTAGTTGCTGTTCATTGTTGAGCGGAAATGTCTATTGCCGATAGGTTAGCTTACAGATGGAATATGTGATAAATATGAAGCACCCTCATCGTTTCGTTCAAACGTAATGAAATTCTAGCATCATTGCGCTTGTTCTAACCCTAGAGCATTTAATTAAATATTTATAAGACGCAGGCTGCAAAATTTTTTATTTGACGCATTGACGTGATGTGTAAGCAAAACCACGTTTAGGTGACCGAGTGTACTGTCAATGCACCCAAAGCAACACAGCCAATTTATTTCGCTACTGCTTTAAACTATGTAACTTGTTATTATTTGATGAGCATCTTTTGTTCGATGAAAACAATACAGACGAAACCTGTTTAAACCGGCGGGCCTGGTTTGCTGATTTCTGGCCGGTTTAGCCAAAGACCAGTTCAGAAAATTGCTTAACTAGAGAAAGTTCCTAATTAATGGAAAATTGTGAGGCGGCTGGTTAAACCCGAAATTGGTTTAATCAGCGCCGCTTTAAACAGGTTTCACCCGTATAAATTTGTTTAATAGTGTATTTACTGTATCGTAACCTTTGTTCTATGTAACATGTAGCAGAGCTCAATTACTAAAATTTTCCTAGTAAAGACAATAGTACTAGTACTGAACAGTTAATGGTTAAAACTGCCATTATTTCCACCACTACGATTGTAAATTAAATATGTAATATGGTCAGACTTCTCCCACAGTCACCTATTTCATTCCTCCAGAAGTGATGTGACTGTATGGAGAATTCTTGCTATGTCATATGATTATGCTCTTTGACTATTTATTATTGTTTATTATCCAACTGCCACTGTTACTAAAGCAACAAACATGATTGCTTACTTATATTGTTTATTATTATTGCTCATACTAATGTGAACAACTCATAATAATATGTAAATGAATAAAGTAAAATAAAAAGCATATATTGACTTATTATATCAGTATTTGTGAGCATAGCAAGTTTAGTAAGTAAAGAATTGAGTTACAATGTATCAAATTCTACTTGTGCATGATCTGCACAAAATTTAAGTCATAGTCATGCAAAGTGACTGTAAAAGAGGTTAATTACTAACAAAAAACCTTTTAATCTCTCAATAAATTAAAATGTGATAGTAATTACAATTTGTAATGTGACTCTAAAGGTAAGGAGGGAATTTTACTATTGTAAATTCCATTCCACAAAAGTATGTAATTGTAAGGAAAGCCAAGAAATTAGCAGTAAATTTATTTTTTTGAATGGCTGCACCTCAACAGGCAAAGTGTGACAGTATACTAATAAATGGAAATATTGAGCAACAATATAAATACATATTAATATGACAATGTATCATAATCAGACCACTTTAGCACTGGGTATATATAGTAGAGATAAATTTGACCCAGAGCCTTTGCCAATGCCATTGCTGTATCTTCTATTTTATTCTTAAAGATGTTAAAGAAGGATTTGATTCCAAAGCCTTTGACAATGCTGTTGCTCCAGTATCTTCTATGTGATTATTTCTTAGATCTAGAGATGTTAAAGATGAATTTGATTCCAGAGTGTTTGCCAATGCTCTTGCTCCTGCATCTCCTATTTGATTCTTTTGAAGATCTAAAGATGTCAAAGAAGCATTTAATTCCAGAGCCTTTGCCAATGCTGTTGCTCCTGTACCTCCTATAAAATTCATTTGAAGATCTAGTACTAGAGATGTTAAAGAAGAATTTGATTCCAGAGCCTTTCCCAATGCTGTTGCTCCTGTATCTCCTATTTGATTCCAATGTAGATTTAGAGATATTAAAGAAGAATTTGATTCCAGAGCTTTTGCCAATGCTGTTGCTCCTGTATCTCCTATTTGATTATATTGAAGATCTAGAGATGTTAAAGAAGAATTTAATTCCAGAGCTTTTGCCAATGCTGTTGCTCCTGTACCTCCTATAAAATTCATTTGAAGATCTAGAGATGTTAAAGAAGAATTTGATTCCAGAGCCTTTGCTAATGCTGTTGCTCCTGTATCTCTTATTTGATTATATTGAAGATTTAGAGATGTTAAAGAAGAATTTGATTCCAGAGCCTTTTTCAAATTAGATTTTGCTTTGATATGTGTAATCTCATTATAAGCTGAATTTAAAGAAGATAATGAGAAATTTGATTCTAGAGCTTTTGCTAAAACTATTGCTCCTGTGCTTCCAATTTGACATCTACTCAGATCTAATGTATAAGTTGATGGTGGAGTGATCAACAATGTGGATATTGTATTTACTGTTTCACCTGATGGTGGAGTGATCAATGTAGATGATGTATTTACTGTTTCATTTGATGATGGAGTGATCAACAATTTGAGTAATGTATTTACTGTTTCACTTGATGGCCTTTTATTAGGGTCTTCATCCCAGCATTTGGAATATAGATCAATATATTGTTCAGAAGTTCCTGGAAATGGAGGATCACGAGAACCATTCAATCTGTATAGCAAAATTTCATAATTTGTGGTAACACCTTCACAGGGAATTTTTCCACTTGAAATCTCCCAAAGTATCACTCCAAAGCTGAATATATCTGATTGTTTCCCACGTCTGTAAGATTTATCTTTAAAAGATAATGGATCAATATATGCCATATTTCCTTCACTTTTTGATGCAGACATAATCTGTTTAAGAGTATTAGACAATCCAAAGTCTGTTATTTTGGCATTGCCTTCTTGGAGAAGAATGTTCATTGATGACTAATCCAACAGATATAACAGAAATTGTATGAGATGTGTAATAGCGATTTGAAGTAAAATTTCAATATATGTTTCACCATAAATCCCATCAATTAAAAAGCTGTACATACCAAGTCCTTGTGAACTATGTCAAGTTTATGCAAGTACAACAACCCATCACTAATCCCCAAGGCGAGCTTGTGCTTGTCCTCCCACGTCAGCGTAGGGAAATTTTTCTGTAGATGTTCGAACAAAGTTCCACCGTCTGCATATTCAAATACCATGTGATAGGGACCAGATAAATCTATTCAGATATATAGAGTTGGTAAGTTATAATCATTATGAACGGAAAACATAACGCTAAGTATAACTTATGCACCTTGACATATTCCCAAGAACCGAATAACGTTTGGATGATCGTCCACTTGTTTATGAGTTCTCAGCTATCATATTATAATTCAATTATACAACCTTCAAACGCTATACAACAACGACGACGATATGTAAGTAGTACCAACCTCTTTGACAAACTGCTTGTATAATTCATCTTCACATCCGTATCGATTTAGAAACAAAGTTTTCATAGCGACTAATTTTCCAGAATGCTTTATGCGGGCTTTGTATACGACACCATATCCACCATGACCAAGAAGTGTACGATCCAGGATGTCATCTTCCGAATAGTGTTTGATAAATCCTTCTTGGATACTCTTAACTAACCACTCCTTGTATGTGTTGTCAGACGACTGCATGTTTCGAACGTAGCCAAAAATGCCAATGACGTCAAGTATGTAAAATTGTTTTAAGATACGATGAAACAAACGTCCCAGCCATACAAATTGTGTTACGTAATACTGCCAGTCAAGTAGAGGAACAACAAAAATCTCTCCACCTCGTGTGGCACTATCGCTATAATAATAATAATAATAACTTCTTCATATAAGCTTTTATGAGATTAAAACAATGCGAAATGATCTACAAATAGTCACGTAAAAGCCGGTTCACCTTTTGTTTATTACATAATCACCAACTATACGTACATATGTCATATCTTATTAATGAACGCTTCTTTTTTTTTCATAAGGAAGCCTTATTTATGAGTGTTTGCGTATTTTATTCTAACTTGACAGTTCAAAAAAATACTCGTACGTTGTCATAATTCAACGTCAAAAAAGTTCGCCAAGACACTGCAGATCGCGCATAATGCTTAACATGTTTACAATCGTCAAATTATTATTATTATTATTATAACTTGTAGTTGAACTTGATAATTCAGTAACCATGTTACAACATGTTTCATTAGGTAAAATATCCATCTCTATCAAATCTTATTACGGCTTGAATCCTAATACGTACGTATTTTAGTTAAATATTGTTATGTTTTGCGAGAACTTTCTAAGTTTTGCATAGTGCTTTAGTTTGTGGTCTCAATTGGATTTTTTATAGTAATTTTAACGATCCAGCAAACCTTTACCGAAATTGAAAATTTCATTTTGGCTTGCTTTGACATTTTGAGTTTTGCCATTAACGATTTCATTATATTAGCTTGTGATGGAGGCGAAGTTATATTTGTATCTGGAACCTTTTTTGCTGTTAATTCTTCGATTAATTTCCTTACGATAGAAGATTTCTTTTTTACCAGTCTTTTGTCTTTTGACTGGAAATTTTTTGCCAGATATACAGCACCTTTCTCGGAAACGTTAGCATACTTGGATGGTAAAATGTAGAGTTTTCGTTAGGCATTTCATCCGCTTCTATTGTATAGTCGGAAATTCGAGATGCGAAAGCATTTCGTACGATCGCGAGAGCTCTGCTTCCTCCTCAGGAATCTCTTGAAATGATGGTGACTTGAGCTGATGTTGATTGGTCATCCTTCTAACTAGTGATAAAGTAGTCGACCGGGATAATCTTGTTCAACAGGTATAATGGTTGAACCGGAGACCCATTCAATCTCTTGGGACATTGTGAAAGGATTTTTCAAGACAATTGCGGTAAAATATATGGGAACAGGTGAGTACCATGAAGGATATTGTAACCTATGCGAAAAAGTTCTTGATTACATAATAACATGGATAAATATGCAAGCATGCGCATTACCAGTATCGCTTCGAAAATCATATGCGGCATCGCGAGTCAGTGCTTGTTTGTATAATTGTTCTTTGCCAAAATACGTTCTCCGCGAAGCGTGTATTGATAAAAAGTTTCGTAAAAGACGTGAATTGTTTATTTCAAAGGATGGTACGTAATGCTGACGAACAAAACACGTATATCCAAACTTGTCAATTGGTTTACGGAATACCACTAAATTGACTGATCGTAACTACCTCCTCGTTTTTGTTCACTGTTGAATTAATGATTCATCACTCGTCGCGATATCGTTGATAAGCAGGTGTTATGAACCTAAAATTTTGGTTCTTAAAAAATGTCAGAAATTTTCTTTAATCAAGCAGGCTTGGAATTGTTATTATCGCATTTTCAGGGTCTGCATTCTAGTCATGAAGTGGTTATCGCGTCTATCAAACTTTTAAATACTATAAGACGATGCGGTGAAGAAATCTTGTCTTACTAGCATAGGTCATTTGGGAAGGATTGGTTTGAATATGAAACAATGTTAGGTTGTGTAATGTTAGGTTGTGTAATGTTAGGTTGTGTGTGATTAACTCGATTCCGCGTTTTCGAAAAATTAAGCCAATTGTTATAACATCATAATATGAAGGTAATAACAAAGTTAGTCGCAAGCATGTTTCTTCACGTCTCTTTATGACCTTGTTCTCGCATGACACTGCAATGAGAAGATTACATGGTAATGTAACTATAATATATTACTGACAGCCAAGACAGTTGGTATTTGCGTAAACTCTTGGTAAGGAAAGCTTTAGTCACCCGCCAACATAATAGTCTCACATTTCGCATTTTTACCAACATACGTATATTTATGTCTTACTCATGGTTGCTGTAATAAACGAAGTGGTAATATTTAAAAGTTTTCACTATTCAAAGTTTTATTTTCGTTTGGCTAACTCTACAAACTGTAAATCTGTAAAAACGCTCTCAAAGGCGCTTTATCTGAGATTTTACTGCTTTAGATATCTTTCTGGGCTAAAATTCTCTTGCGTGGATTAGTTTGAAGGCGTTACACGGGTATTTGCTTGTTCGGCGACTAACATGTATCTGTGAACAGCTATTTATATTAGAACTTGTTAATGTGAGAATGACTCATTGCTATGATATTGCGCTTAATATTAAGGAATTCATTAACTTCAACTATTTCTGAACAAGTAGTGGGGAATGGCAAAGTCTTTTCAAATTCTAGCACGTTTTGCTTGATACTGAGAAAATAGTTATCATTATTCACTTTGTCAACTTTATTAATGACATAACTATTACTAAGACTAAAAAAAGTGCTTTCTACTTTCGCCTTTTCTTACTACAGAAAATTAATAATAGCATTGCTAGTTGATAGCGAAAAATGCATGAAAAAAAAAGTCTTTCGAACACAATGATGAAAATATGGTACTGATTATTTCCCCAATCCGAGATAAAAAAGTTAGTATCTTTCCCAAAGTTACTCCCACTTTGCATAAGATCCAACGGGCTGTGTTCGAGGATTAGTAATCAGGGAAGAAAGCATTTGGGATGAGGTTACGAACATTGTTGCGTACGGGGATAGTTCATTGACCGTCACAAAGTGGAAGACACAGCGTAAATCCTCATCTCTACGCTTATGATGAAGACCATCTGTCATGAATGCATCCATAACTGCGTAGTAAGCCGGCAGACCATGCCGATTATTCCATAGAGATGATAAGAATGGAGTCGGAATCTTTCGCATTGTAAATATGTTTCTCGTACTTTGCGACTTTTTGTTCGGAAGCATGCGGGAAAATGGTTTGTATAGCCTCACGCGTAGAAAGTCGACCCATTCAAAATAACGTGATAAAGATCAACTATAATAATGACACAGATAAAATCATAGTAATATTTACCCTTCAGACGCGTCGCTTGCTGTGAAAATCGTGTATTAGGACATTGTATACGTACATAATTTTTATCTTTCCATAACAATGCTGTGCCCAAATCCAATGGCTATGATCGAAGCCAAAAGGGTGACCTTGTTGTTGTGTTGACTGTAAATGTGAATCATGTTTGAAGTGCATTGTTATTTGAGCTAAAGGCCATAGGGAAAGCCCAAGAATATGGAAGTCAGGGGAGCTTGACAAAAAAAGTGACATAGTTATTACCACAAAAATCAGTTCCCGTGATGCTAAATTGAACAAGTTAACCTTCGAATCGGTCGGCAGGATGTTCACAACGCTCAGAGCGAAATCAATCAACGACATTCCCTTGTCCAGATTGTTAATAGGAGGATCTGACCAGCAAAGCGAGATTTCATCAAATTCCTCGGATTCGAGCCGACAATCATTTTCGGATATAACTTCAGTAATCTAAAACCAGTTTAAAATTATTTTTGATAGAATTATAGCAGAAAAGGCGTGTTCTTTAGATGATATGTGTCTACCGAAATTCTCGGTCTTGGAGTAGGAAAGATTAGTAAAGAGACTATAAAAATTTTTTATCATAATAATGACGGCGATTTCAGAGGTAGAACATTAAATAAAATAGATACTTGGATATACAGTCAGGCCTCGATAAGCCGGCCCCATAATTTATATTGTTTAGAGTACTCGATAATATAAATTATGCGGCCGGCTTATCGAGGTATCAAAACAAATAATAGTGAGTAGCGGGAAAGGAGCTGCCATTCTCGCTTTGCGAGCATTTATGCTTTATTCCTCCCTATTATATTAGCCAATGTCAAAAACATGCGAACATAATACATTAAGCAAATAACACTGTAATAATTCGAAGTGTAAATTTTTTCTGATGTGCACTCTATATTAGAAACGTCCAAACCAAAACGGACAGCTTCTATTAACATTGTGTGTCTTACTTACTAGCTGTCGAAACTTTGGAGTGCAAAGGGTGTCTCGTTTGAATGTTGCTTTTTTCGTTGATGATCCCGGATTACAAAGCTTCGGATAGAAATTTTCATAAGATTTGCGAAAAATATCTTGTACTCCTAAAGATAATTCTATATCATCTACAAAAGATGACATATCCTTTAAGGATGCTGGAACTGACATCTGACCAATATGAATCATAATATAAATTCCTTGGACAAGGTCCATGGTATAATAGTCAACTTTATAATCTATAAATGATCAAAAAGTGATTAAAAGAATAACACAATAATAAGAAAAAAAAAGAGCAAATAATTATATTAATTTCCTTACCAACGCACTGGAAGCCCAGCACTTTTATATCGGCACCTTTATCAATAGATGAGTCTAGAATATCCTTCATAAACACGCCCAGGCGAATAAGATCGTTGCAATTTTTATATACATCCCCTCTTTTTGATGGAGGGCTAACTTCGCCCACAAGTAAAGTGACACTAGTTTGTAATTGACAAATTACGGAAACTGTGAAATCTGGTTGTTTAGCGCGACCTTCAGCTTTTCTCGTCTTGCTTTCGTTTAAAGCTGTATTGGGCCATTGTACTATGTGTTTATCGGGATCATCAAAGAGTCCTTTCATAATGCGATCAAGGAAATTGGTATAGTGTGTGATTTCGCTGTGCTCATTCCTAATTTTTGAAGAGGGTAACGTTCTCAAGCAGTCCAGAATAATAAATCCTAAATTCTCTTTCAAAGATTGCTCACTTCCAAGTTTGTCGCATAACCAGCTAATAGCATCATCACGTGATCCACTTAATGCCATTTCAACTGCTTTTCGGAATGTTGTTTCAGAATTCGAATCTAGTATTAGTATTATTTGTTGCTCTGATTTAAATTTTTGATGAATTTCATCAAGCAAGGACAATCCGAAGTGATCAGTCATTGTATTGGAATAGGAATTCGAGGCAAGTAATAAAATTGATGATAACGATAATATTTCCTGTACATTTGATTCTACAAATAGGCCCTTGTCCCTTGCAATATTTAGTGACTGCTTCTGATAATTTCTAAAAATTAGAGACACATTAGTCTCTCCCATGTGTAAATCATCCACAGGATCTCCATTTTTGAAAGAAAATTCACATGGAACGTCATCAATTATGATATCCGTCTCCTCCTCAATGAATGGATTTTCCTCTTCCAATGGATGTATTAGTATTATTGGACTACCCGGGCAGGGAGTGGTATTTCCATCCAGCTGGTGATACTGCTTTCTTCTTTTTTTGACATCCTTTCCGTCATGAGCAAAGTCAGCCAATATTCCTGATGCTCCATTATGTTCTACTACCGTCTCTTTCAAGACATCAAGAGACCTCTTATTCTACATAAACATAATATTAGTATAGTGA
>CAJVPJ010000219.1:0-34078 GCA_910592205.1 Paraglomus occultum | reverse complement strand
ATTGTACTAAGTAGCAATTGTTAACCATCATTCTCTTTTCTAGTGGTGATGCAGGGACTGTTGACTTCTCAGTGTTCAAGGAAAACAAACGCAAACTCTACTTATCATCTCAAAAAATCAAAAAAAGAGATTATCAAAAAATGATTGCGTCTTTATCTCAAATAGTTTATATTGCTTTTCGTAAAATCTGAACCTATCAATGAAAAGATTGTTCAAAAGGGTAAAGTCAGACAAT
The DNA here is from genome assembly GCA_910592205.1 of Paraglomus occultum. Taxonomy (NCBI): domain Eukaryota; kingdom Fungi; phylum Glomeromycota; class Glomeromycetes; order Paraglomerales; family Paraglomeraceae; genus Paraglomus; species Paraglomus occultum. Next base: position 33,843 of record CAJVPJ010000219.1, on the reverse strand, counting down.
GCTGGCACTTTTCAAACGTTTCAGTTTTGCCAGTATTTGCCGATAAGTAATACCAATTCCGATGATTCTGATTTTGACGATAACGGTAAGGCTCTCCAAGAACTTAAGCAAGATTGCGTTTATCACATCACTGGAAAATTTGCACTAATGAAAGACGACATTATAGAAATTATAATTACGACAAGTAAACGTTTAAAATTAGATACCGATATTGCTTCTATTCGGAAACCGAAGTAGAAAAAGAAATAACGAGTAATAAAACTGACAAACGTACCACAAGAAAATGTTAACAACAGAGCAAACACCAACAAAAGAAGAAAAATTTGAAATTAAGAGCAGAGCATATATACTGTATGTAAGTATATATACAATATCGATATAATGAAGTTAGTCATAAATAAGACTTTTAATTTAATGTTTCCAAATACTAATACTAATTTATGTACAGTCAACTGCCTTTAATTCGACCGCCTCCGTTCCAGAGTCATCGGTCGAATTAACGTATAAGTCGAATTAACGGCAGACGTACTTGAGGAAAACAATAATAAAAATATTTTTCGGGTCTTGCTCAAGCGATCGAATTATCGGCGAAATCGAATTAAAGGGGGTCGAATTAAAGGCAATTGACTGTAGATCAATTGCCTTCATCGGGTCATCGGTAACACAGATCCCTTTATCCCACGGCGAAAATTTTTTATTATATTACCATATAAAGCAATTTATATAGTTATTTCCGATACATAATCAGTACTAGTGTAAGACGCAAATGTATAATGAACTATTCACAATAACCGGTGCGAATTCACCTAAAATACAACATTTTCCTATTTGCAAATAAACTTATTAGACATATTGACATCAAGATTAATATTATAAATAATCAATAGACCAATATTTGCTCTTAAATAACTACGAGTAACCAATATTTACAGCACTATTGTTGTTGTAACGAGCAGATCGATTAAGCCAATCTATTTTCATAAAACACATGAGTAAAAGAAAGCGTTTACACATAATAATAAATTTATCCATCAACGTAAATAGATTTGCAAAAGAAGAAAAACAACTATATATATATTTCCCGTAATTTGTCACTTTTTAATACACATAACTACAACAATGTCTCAACACAATTTCAGACTAAACAGATTTAGAGAATTTTCAAATGAATATCCATTACCATTCGACGAAGTTTCCGTAACTATAGTCCAAACATTAACCACTTGTCAATCTATTCTAAAGTATGATACAACTACGATGGATGTTGTTAATTCAACTAATATTAATGATCATACACCTGAATCTTCCACCATGAAGACCATCACCCCGCCTACCACATGTGACCAAATCGAAATACAATCCCTCCACAAAGATGTTTTCATAGTTGATTCTGAAGTAATTCATGAATATAACCGACTAGAACGACTAGAACACAACGTATTACCGATTTCGTAGATTATCACACCTCATTAACAAACAATTTTATATTTTCATACAAACCCAACCTCCCCCTACTACCTCACCCGCCGCCGAAGGCGGCTAACGAATAACCTCTAGTTATTGAGATAAGAATTGCAAAACTTTTAATTCATTTTCTCAAAGACATACTTTGCGACAAATGTAATGAGCAATAAGCATATACTATTAAAAACTCATGGCAGGGATTAATTTCTGATCTACCAAAAGTATTTATATTGGTGTTACACGACCATCATTGAAATAGTGCGAGACATCTATTAATACGCGATCTAATACTAATACTAATACAGAAAACCATTTCTAATCATATACTTCTATCACCACTATCCAACAAACAATAATTAATTATAATTCAGCATATTAGTATATGTTGTCTACAAGAAATCAAGCATCAATTCATTTAGTTCAAGCAAATGCTCGTTAAACAATCGCCTATTTTGCGATGGTCCACCATCCAGTCTCCCAGCTGTATCTGGTTCTTTAGCACTATCTATGTTATAAATAACCTCAAGCATAGCCTGATATTCTTCGAACGTAAATTCAGGTTTGTTGTCCCGATTGTTCTTATTATTCCGCACAGAAGCAAGCATAGCCTAAAAACAATTAAGAATAGCAGGAAATTATTTAGTGCGTATTAATAGAACTAAGAAGGAATGCATTATCGATTACATACCTCAGGCCCGTGTTTGTACAATTCATAATATTGCTTTGCTTTATCTAAAGATATTTCCATTGGAGTATCCACGATATTCTTCAAATTCTGTTGGAGAGCCAGGATGTTACGCAACATTTTATTAACTCCGTTAAGATTTAGATTCTTCATGAAGGAAACGTTGTTGATCAGGAGTTTTTCCATCAATAGATCAAGGCCTTCGAATATAAATCTAACAAGAGCCATAAAAAGACGAATTGATTAATCGGAGTCGTATTAATATTATATCATTACGCACAATATACAAATTCTTGTACTTACTTGTGTTCTCGCGAAGGCAGACTAGATGAGAGACAATCATCACACTTGACAAGGTCTGCATTTAGTTGGATAATATATGGGTCAGGCTCGACTGCTTCTTCCATCAGTTGATAATTACCCTAAAGTTATTACGTTAATAATAGCAAAAAGTTTGATTACTTCCAACACTTTAATTCCGTTCAAAATCAAATCTTTGTTCCCTGGCTTCAATTGACGTATAACATGCACTACTTACTTCTCTAGTTGCAAGATCTATGTAATGCATAGTATGGCAACGAATCTCGACACGAAGGGTAAATAGACACTGTTCCGCTAACTGTTGGAAGGTGGCCAGTAGTGCATCAAACCGACTGCATGTAACAAAAGAATCGATAAAGTCCCCAAAAGAAAAGCAATGCTTATAAAATTAATGTACGGAATAATTATCTCGACCTAAGACAATTTCCCTAACATAACCATACTCACGTCGCCATTTCGCCAGTCAATGGCAACAAAACCTCTTCATCATTCTTAGCCTTTTCTTTTTCCTTTTTTACTGCAACTCCAGTCATATTGAATGCATCATAAGATGACCAACGACGATTAGATTTGGCCTATTGTTACAGCAGTCATTAACAAAAACGTTCGTAGTAGAAATTCTGGTTATATCCCGATACAATGATGTCTATATATTCCATTAGCATTTACAAGACCAGAAAATGGGGGTATTTAATTTCTTACCAGTTTACCATCATCCATTCTAGCAACATTCTCGTATGCCAGGCCACGTAATTGCCATATTTTGGCGACAAACCATTTCTAAGCAGCCAACCATTCAATCATAAATTAATAAATATTTCCGCAGAATTATTAATAAACCCATCTATAAATATCGTGCTAATAATACATTTCACGTACCAAGCTATGATACAGAGTAGCAACAGATTTCATCTTATTCCCATCGATTATCAACTCTCCAGTTCGGATGACCCTATTCTTCTTAAATCTCATCAGAGTTTTGATTTCCTATAATGATGATGGAAAAGAAAGTCAATGTTTATAATAATTTAGCAATCTATTTGTTCGAATGTTCCCATATTGTATATAAGGTCACCTTTTTGCATAGCTCAATTCTTCTTCTCCTGTTCTTTACTGCGTCGTCAGCAAGATAAGGATATTGAGCGAATACATCGGCAAGTTGATCTTGCTGTACCCATGTGGCACTAATTTTTTGCTGATTTCTCGAGTCAGAAGAGTCATCTTTTAGCGAGTTCTTTGATACAATAGCTGCATCAAGAACAAAAAAGAGTTATTTTACGTGACAGTGTATGTATACGCGAGATATTAATTGTAACAGTATATACCTTGATATTGTTCAAAGCAATTGACGTAGTATTTTGTCAAGATTCTTATTATCATTTTACCATATTCGTCTTTATGAAAAGACATCGTTCGAAACATTGAGCAGAGATTTTCGATAAGCATCATGAGCGAAGACGTACTCTATCAACAGTAAACAACGTCGCATAAGTAAAGGTAAAATGCAAGCGTTGTTTGTTTTTATGCCACACATTCAATTGATTACCTTTACAATGGGCAGTGGTGCAAATCTCTTGTATTTAGCGTCTTCTTGGAAAGCTCGTGGGTCTAATCACAAATAAAAATGAACTATGAATGCAAACAGCCATAATCTAAAGCGTCTCAACGTATTCCTACCATTAGTAGCCTGGTCGAATAACTCCATAACCTTATCTTCAATTTGCGGCAAGAATACATTAAAAACGAAATCATCCAAGAACACTGAGAAGTCAACAGTCCCTGCATCACCACTAGAAAAGAGAATGATGGTTAACAATTGCTACTTAGTACAATTTGACCTTAATATGGTTAACTCACCTGGACGAAACGATATTTTTGACGTTGTTAAGAAATACCATTGTCGGCTCAAACAGCACCGACACGTTGAATGGGTCTGGTCTCACTACCAGCCTATGTCCAACGGTCATGTTTGTGTTTGCAAACTTATCAACCACTAGACCAGATAATACAATACGGTCGCCGTTATTCTTCCCAAATATATCTGGTAGAGATTTCTGTAACACCTTTGAGATGTCTTCGTCGTATTGTTTGTCGAGGACGATAGTACTCGTTTGATCCGAGTCTGAAAATTTGAAGAGTTGCTATAAAATAAAGTGAAGATAACGAGTATAAATCAATAAAAAACGACAGCTACACGTAAAAGCATAACCCATTGCATCAAGTCCTCTACTATCGTGCATTAAAACAAACCTTTGATCTGTCTCGCGGCTTTTTCTCTTTAATGAGGTCGTTCATAGTTGCCGCAGGTGTTGCAAAGGTATCTTTTTCTCGTTCATCATCGGTGATATAATCTCGCAACAAGGCACGTAGCTAAAATCAATTATGCAGAGCATTTAACAAACAAATGCGAATAATTGGACAAACCATGAAAGTGAACTAATATAGTTAATCAATTTAAAGCATACATACTTCGCTTTGAATTGGTTTCCATATTTCTATGAAGGAATATACTCTTATCTTTTGTGTCCCTAATAAAATATAACTCAGTTTTCTCAACTGAAATACAGGATCTTTGATCAACCGTTGGTTATTAGGAATAACTCTTACCGTTAATGTTCTTAAGGTAACTTGGCCTCTATTAGGATATAGTGATAAATTTGATTAAAGCTCTACATTTACTGATTTTCTCATACTCGCCCACCATTATTCTTAATGATAAATACCCTACTTATCCTCTCAACAACGTTCAGAATAAATCTATGTCCCTGTAATACAGCATCTAATTTCGAATATAAAGTCCAAAGAAGGTCTCGAAGTATTTCCATTTGCGTTTCGTTTTTTGGTGAATCAAAAAAATGTCTGTTTATGTGATCAGTTTTTTTAGTATTCATCGTCGCAAACACATCAACTGTTCGCCTATTCAGTGGGTGGGAATAATAAAATGTATAAATAGAAAAGAAAAGATTTAGAAATCTGATACGATAGTTACAATAGAGCTATTAAATACAATATGATGCTATTACTTAGTATGCATTCGAGGAAAAAAAGTCTGTAATTATTTACCGTTCTTCTACTTCGGCAATGGTCTTGTCCACAAGTTGGTATATTTCTATTGGAAGACTTTGAGTTATCGTCTATTAAAATGTATATTTGGTTAAAGTCTTGTAAATCTAAAGGCCACTCTACTAAATCAGCCTTCACACTGACCTCCAGAGCAAGTGGTAGTTTTCCGATCAATGCCAGCGATTCTAATATTATTTCCATGTAATAAAATGAATCCGACTCAGGATTAATACCTAAATTTTCTTTAATCTATAATCATAACATTAATAATTAATGCGGTGTGGCCATATAATAGTCGAGACAAAATCCATTAATATAACCAGGGTTTTCCCTATACCACTTCTTCATCATCTCCTGATAAATTCAAAGCGGGGCTTGCTGGTTTAGGCGATGCAGTCGGCATTGGGGATCGAGGAGATCTGGGAACCAGTGATGAGTTTATTGAGATTGACGTATTGACTGTAAATACGATTGTGAATATAAGCATGAAAATTAAACACGTGTGCATTGAAGTTTATTAACAAACCAAATATTTGTACAATTACCAGAAAGACTCTTGCTTCCAATACCATCTACATGATTAGACGCTGATCGTAACTCCTTTTCCGAATTCAAGTCAAAAATGGCTGCAGGTACTGCCTGGACGTATTTAGATTAGATTCCAGTACATCCTTATTATTAATATAAACGCTTACGAATAATAGCTTTCTTATGCTTTAACTACTTACATGAAGCCTGATCTTTAGAATATCTAACCCACCGACTATCACAATACGGGCTTTTGAGATAGAGATGGTTGTGAAGCTGTTCTATAAGGACTTCGTGAAATGACTAGTTGATTAAAAGAGGAAAGACGTGTAAGAGCGGTTATTAGAATGATTAAGAGTAAGTGTCATGGGTGTTATGAAATAAACTATGTGAATAAAACGTGTATGTACATTCTGTTGTGCTTTGAGATACCGTTTCAGATCAGACAAGGCCCCAATGCCTGCCATCTCTCTTCTGTCCATTGTGCGAATGGCCTCGAGAAGCGTCCTGGCAGCAGTGAGAAAATGTTTCTCACGAATAAGAACTTCAAGTTTTTCTGGCGTTCCTTTAACCTCTTCTCTGTGTATTCAGCATGTATTTAGTAAACTTGTTGGATACAAAATACCCAATCCCGGTAATATATTAATTATGTTCTTCTCATTTACTCGCTAACTGATGTCTCTTATCCACATACATTAAATCCAATATCCTTATCATCTCCTTGTATTGTTGACTACGAAACCACAATTGCATCAAATCCGCCCGCTTTGACAGTAAAGATTGCTTGCATTGCTTCAATTGATTCTTTATTTCGCAAACTCGTTCTTGCGAATCTAATTCATTACGAAAAGAACGTTCATACTCGATAATATATCCTACATCATAACACAGAACTGATGTCTTTCCATAATACTTTAACTTACCTTCAATGTTCATCATTACACCACCAAATGTTCCAATTGAGCTGTTGAAGCCCTGATAGTAATCTGCACAGAGAGTTAGATTACTGACCCAATTAAATCAAATGCAAACCAAAAGCATGCTTTACCATTTACTATAAGTCCAAGAGCTTTATTCAAGACATCCATGGTACGTTGAAACGCTCCATAATCTTTACCAAGAGAACTATCGTCAAGTAACGCCAGCGCAAGCTTAACCGGATTGAACTAGATGCAGAAAATACGTATTTTAATAAAAAGTGTGCTTCAAAAATATGAGCATGCTAAGTAGTGAAATCGTGTTGTTTGCTGTCTGCTTACGTCGGCATCAAGCATGAAGTCCCATTGATTGCTAATCATGCGCATAACATCTATCGATAGGTAAGATAAGGTAAGTTGAGAACCATAAAATAGCACCTCGACCACTCAACTTGCCTTCCATCTCTTTGAGGCTATCCCCGTTGGCTGTTCTAGTAGCCTCTACATACAGTTCGTCCCAATCATCGCTCACATAGTAGGCCATGTCAACTGCTATGAAGCACAATAAGACTTTGATATTCCCACGATTAAAGTTTTAGCGCGACGCTTCAGAAAATTGCTTACAGCATTTGATTGGTTAAGCGTAGTAGCAAAAATACAATTGGTGCTTTTACTATAGTGCGCGTATTTGATTGTTCAAAAATGTCTTTGATATGATACATATTGGACTCCTTTCAGCATTGCAATGATATTTTCAGAAGGATAAACGCCGACAGTATCTTTAAGTTCTGCCCGACAAATTATTCAAAAAAGCAAACAAGACAGATAAACGCACGTTTAATTAATTCTGTAGCCAAGGCATGATTGTAAAATTGTGAATATGGTCGTCCTTATCCTGTATCAGAGACTTTTAGTTATACATCATACTTAGGTGAAGAGAATCTTATTTTTAGTAATTCGATTTATAATGAAACGGTCAAAGTGGTTGTTTCCTCAAATGTTAAGTGCAACTGGGTCTGTTAGACTGAATTACATAGAATTTATCTTTCTGAAGATTGGTCCCGATGTCAATTGTTGCCTAAATTGTTATCACCAAAATGGATAACCTTGTCGCGTCTAAGCAGATCATCGTTCGAGAACAACAAAAAGAGTTTTTACTGCTACTTATTAAACGTAGGTACGTAGGAGATGCTCATGATTCTTGAATGTCCATCTTAATAGAAACTACGTTCATCGTAGACTATTCGTTTTACTTGGACAATAGTGGCAATATAAATATTATCGATGTTCATTTAGCGCGTGAAAAGTATAGAATCAAGAGATATTAATATTAATATACGTTGCGGTTTACTATTACTATGGAAACTTGTTAAATACAGGCGACATTAATGGTTATTATATTTGATGAGCGTTCGACTGGGGCTAATGTTTGACATAATCCGAAGACATCATTACTATTGCTAATATTATGGTTGAGCACGCACATAAGTATTATTACTATATTCGTACTCTTGTCATAGTTGTCTATTACGCAACGCGCGTTCGTTGAATAGCAAACAAATTATTTGAAGTGTTTAAAAATAAATTTGAGATTTACGCAAGCAATTGGTCTAACACCAAGTTTGTAAGATCAGTACCTTATTATTATAAAAGTAAATGCCCAAACAAACCGGATATGAGAGGTCATTGTATTAACAATTTGGCCCATCAATTCACACGAATTTTCTCGCTAAATTTCGGATAATCTCAAGGACGTTTGAAACTCAATTCTCTCCTGCTTTCTTCTTCAAGAAAACTGTTTACCCAATCAGTCGTCTGAAACAACACCTCATTTCTCTGCCTTTTCCAACATGGCTGCGCCACAAGTTCCACCTCAAAGCCAAGTTATCCTAGATCTGACTAAAAAACGTTTTCGCGACGACGATGCTCTGAAAATACGTTTACTCTCTACTGTTGACCAGAGTCAACCGATCAGCAATCCATGCGATCCACGACCCGAGGAGCGTTATTTGGAATATCCATATCTATATAAGCAAGAGAAGATAATCCTAATGCCCGATCTTGTTCGACAGGCCTTGTTTAGTATCCTTTATTATCTGGTTAAGTAATTCGATCGTTGTTAAACACGAAGCGAGTCTTATTCTTAACTAGGCTAATTGCAACCTTATAGCAAGTACGGTTAGGCACGCATTATGGGGTGTTTTTTCGTTATTGAATTTTGTATATTTCGTTGTGGATAACAAGGTATTCCTGTGGGAATACGAGAGAGCGTAAGTTGACAGTAAAGTGTTTATATGCTATTGTGTGGGAATTAATTATGTAAATTAAGGAACACTTTGTGTAGTAATTGCATTCGTGTTCTTTGGGTGATTGATCGAGCGTTTGCGTTTTCTCTCTCCCTTTCTTATTAACGTGACAACAATACATTGTGCTATGAACATTATTGGATACAGAAATGACAACGATGCCATAGCTTATATAGATGTACCGGAACGATCTGTCACGAATGTTCAGCTTGTCAAAGCGCGTCCAAGTAAGCCGAATTATTGATCATTGTGTTGACTGTAAATGTGGCAATGTAAATCTTATGTTATTCTGGCAATTAAAAAGATTACTGGATCGATGCTATCCAGTATATTATGACTGTTGTAACTGAAGAGAAGATTCATATATGTGGTATCTCCCGTGAGAATAAGAAAACCGCAATATACAACAGTCCCTCCGAAGTGTATCACTCACCAACTACTTTGGCTGTAAAGATGATTGTTGGTTCGGACAATGGGCGTATCTTTTTAATAGCACAGAGTGATCTTTACGAATTGATATACCAGGTTAGAAGATTGAATTTACGGTTAAACGTTGTTGACTTGTCGCTTACAATCTAATTATGTAGGAGGAAGGCTGGTTCCGTCCAAGAATTAATTTGGTAAATCTAAGGTCCAGCTCTATACTTCCAAATTGGTCAATATTTCGTAGTGGAGGTATGTGCTATATATCTTCATATATTATTCTCCGAGTATGGTTTACTGATATTACCTTAAGCTCCTGTAAAGTACCTGACGATCGATAATACGCGTCGAACGTTATTCGTGTTGTTAGAAGATAATACTATCGAGGTACTATGATTACAACATCATCTCGCTATATTTTTCTTCGTCTTAATTATGATGCTTTTATTACTTTTGATACGCAGATGTATTTTTTGGGACAAGATGGAAACAGCTTTATAAGCAAGGGCAGATTTGACCAAAGTTCAAAGGAGAGAATGAGGTTAAAAAGACAGATTGGTGACAATAATATGATGGTAACTGTTGACCCAGGCGACTTTATTTCTATACACGCTGTCTCAAAGACAGAATCTGCTCAATATTGTCTTGTTGCGGTTTCAGAATCTGGTAAATGTCAATGAAGATATTATTAAATAATTGTATATTTAACCGCATCTAAATATAGCATCCTTAAACAATTCATAGGCCATCGATGGTATTTTTCATGCACGAATAACTCACCCTATGCCAGTTACTTATATCCCCAACCAATTGATTCAAGGATACGGGAACCAGACAGTATCACTTTTGCTCATATTCTTTCTCCTCCGCCCATCGATGCACCTTCCACGACAACTGGTCGTTTGTCAAACAAATTTCAAATGGCTCGATATTATCATGGTCTATTTTTCGCCAAACGAATTGAGGGTGACCAGACTACGCTAATTCAGACAGCGCCCAACTTTGGCGCTATTTATGAACAGTTAGACAGAAATCAAGTTGTAGGTAATCAGTTATTAAAACGTAGCAATTGTTTGGCTCTTTTTAAATGTCTTTTACAAAGTATTTTCTGATTTTAGGACCGAGGGTCTGTTAGACATTATGAGCTCTATTGCGTTAGTACACTCGGACCTGCCCGTAATCTGTATGAAATTACGGAGAAGTATAGTCCATTGTGTGATCCCAATAAGAATGATGCCTACTTTAACGAGTTGATAAGCCAGTTTGCAAATCCCAAAAGGAGCTTTGTTCTTTTGACGGAAAAAAGTAAGCATCTAAAAACGCGTGTGCAGAAAAAGTATATATATACTGATTCCTTTCTTTTGCTACGGAATCTATTGGTATAGGCGTTACAATGTGGACAAAAATGCGCCCTGTTGATTTTTTGAGTGTTTTTCTGGAACGATTTGAACAAGATTCAAACGCAACTGAGCTCGATAAATTCAGGCGGAAGTAAAGTATCGAACTGTGTGCTAAATGTGAAACTGTTGTCATATTTATTGAAAAAGGATGATTTTACCACAGCTATGGCGACGTTGAGACAAGCGCAATGTGCTTTTACATAGCAACTCCATCGAGCAGAAATTTATTAATGCAACTGCGTGTCAATCTTGCTCGGACTCCATTCACACTGCCAGGTACTCATCTACCTATTTGGATAATGTGTTTTGTAGTTGTTATTAGCAAACTAAAGTATATAAACATTCCCATTATTGAGCAAACCCCAATTTCCCAACTGGACCAAGAGTGTTATATGAAGGCCTTTGTTTATATTTGGCGAGAACTTTGCGACCAGTCTGGAAAGAAAAAGTAATCAAGTCAAGGTAAAATTTGGCATCAAATAATTGATTTAGTCCATTAGATGTAAATACGAATGCAACTATTTTACCGTCCTCGTAATTAGAGTTATCAAACGCTATTATTGTTATTGGTAGTCCTAGAGATACTAATCCCAACAGAATGGACACAAACATACCACAAGCAATTCTCGATGAAATCACACCAAAACTTTTGAAGACGAAATTGTTCTTGGAAACGTGAGTTTGAAGATCGCTACGTTTCATATAATTAGCATTTTGGTAACAATATTAATGATTGATCCTTCGCAGTTATCCCGACTTTGGTATATTTCCGCAGAGTGGGGATAGAACACTTCAGGTAATTTGGATGGATTACTGCTTACTCTGATTGTTTTAGTTGCTAACCGTCTAACCTTACCTTTATATAGCAACCACCCGATTCCTTGATTCCTCTCTATGAATTGCTGGTCAAATGTGCAGATACTATACAGTTTGTTAGGTTAATGATAGGTTACAACTTGCCTGAAATTTTGTCGAGGTAAATGATCATAATCATGGTCCGCATCAAACGCGCATATGCATGCTCTTTGTGACTTGACTTTTTTCTACAGTTTGTCGGAGCGCAGCCGGAAAGCTATAGCTGAATCTACATACGAAGAATTAGTTACCAATAATATTGCTAGGAAAAACTGGCAAGAACTAGTATTGGCTATTATCAAACGGGAAAACGGTCCACATGTAAGCTAAGGGTGGTTTTAACCATTTTTTTCGTCTATTTGTGCAACGTAAGATCTAGAAATACATTGAATATGTTTGTCCGCACAGGTCGACACGCTGAGTCGTGCCCTTGAGACTTACTGTAAAACTTTTTGCAATGCAGCTGATGTGCAGATATTCAGGGTACGTGGACGTTCATGATAATGCTCGAGATTTTCCGATTATCTAATGTAATATTCGTTTCGATAGGCTTATGAAGAGCTTCAGAATGCTAAGGTTGTCGATGGGTCAACCGCTCCCAATAGTTTATCCAAGGCTTTAGGGTATGTATTATAACAGAATTGGTACCAGCGGCGATGTTAGATAAATTAAATTTTGCTATCGAAAAAACCTCCTAACCTTTCGTATAAATCTGCTTAACTTTATTAGGTTGTTTTGTGAAGGCATCGAGAACATGACCTTTGGAACGTTGGAAAACATTTGCACAGAATTCCAGCAATTGGGATATCATTCGGGTATGTGCACTGCTACATATATTCGGTTCAACAAAAAATATTGTTAACGTCTTATCTTAAATTATAGGAGCGATTACGCTTGCTCTCTCTGGTGCCAACAAATTAGATGTTAGCCACAGGCAACCATATTATGACCTGGTGATAAATATAATGAGGGATGCTGACGTATTTAGCGATAGACCAACCTGTAAGTCAGCAGGAGATCAACTATAAGCGCTTGCTAGCTTTCACATCAATGTTGTTATGCTAATTATTTTTATTACCTACAGATTACGATGAGCAACAAAGAGATGTTGTACTTGATACTGCTCTCACCGATGCAGCTAACTTAAACGATAAGGGTTTTATTTTTGCAGTATATGACGAGTTTTTCCGTGCGGGAACCATTCGTAGATTATTTGAGGTACATTCTCAGTCCGCCTATGGGGATATTCTTGAGTCAACTATGCTAACTGAGAAATATTCAAAATCTAGCTACCGTATCCATATCTTGATGAGTATTTCCAACATAACATAACTCCGGATGAAGTAGGATTAATAAAACAGGAGCTCTATTGCGATTATTGTACGATACGAAATAATTCTGCAAAGGCAGCCGAGATTAGATATAATCTGGCGCATTCGAGGGAGTTAGTTGATGGCATGATTTATTTGCTACTTAATAGTTCAAAATCTGCATCTCATTACGCGATGATTAACATTATTACAATGCCTGTTCAGCTTCAATATAAACTTGGATAAACGACTTGAATATCTCAGTCGGTGTGTAGCGGATGCTCGAAGCGCGCAAATAACTACGGATACGCGCGAAATGGTAGAACGATTACGGATTTACGAAGATTCACTGAGAGTGGCACATGTCCAGCATGAGATTAAACTGGAACTAGAAGCACGAGGAATACGGGCAGACGAGCTTGATCGAAATTTGATTGAAAGACAGCAGGTATTAAAAGTTCATGGAACATCCATCGTTATTTCTATTGTTCTTTGTGATTATTAATTACCTATTATCGCTTTATATGTGAATAGCTTTTTGAAGATTATGCAGAAAAATACAACCTGCACGAAATTAAATTATCACTTTTTAGTGCAAGTGCTCGGCCCCATATGCTTGACGTGGCAAACGTATGGAGAGAAATTATTGACAATTGCAAGTATTTTCGATTAATCATTATTCGTATAATTTGGTTTATGGTTGTATGACTAATTGACAATAATAATTCGATATTCAGGTCCATCATTCGATGCTGCAGCCGAAGTAGTCATCAGATTAGGACGTAAATTTGCACCAAGAGACTTGTATGTCTTTCCTATTGGTATGTACGTTTACTAGTAAAAGTTTGTGATACAATTCCACAATGTTAACAACGTTTTATTGGAATGCAGTAAGTATTACATATTACTTGATATCGTACTGCAATTATCAAGGATACCCGCCACGTGGATCCTTGGTCCGAGTCTTGTTGATGGCCAACGCAACATTTCACGATATATATGAAGCCTTGGATCATTTAATTAATGAGAAGGTAAGATTTATTATTTATCGCGGCCATGCTGACTATTTATTTAACCCACAGTAATTCTTCAACGGTTTAGCCTCTACCTCTTCATGAACGAGACGCTACCATATTTATGCTCGGTGAATTGGCAGAATTACTTACTCAATGGATTCAATCTGGCCAGTGAGTGTATATTGCATTATGTAGATCATCGTTCTCTAAAATACACTATTGACTTATCCGTCCTTGTAGGTTGATGTATCACGACATAAACAGAATCTTGAACAGTTACTCGCGGTATCTCCTAGCAGCGCAGAGCCTGTCGAATGGTCCGGCAACTGGTCCTCTCGCTAACGAGTTTGCTGATATAGAAATTAAACTTAGATCATTATCATGAGAATAATAAATATATGTCTCCTGTTAGTATAGAACACTTGTATATTTCGATATTTGGCGATACTTGTTTGTATAATATACAGTATTATCTGGGCTTTTTCAAACGCATTGCCAATAAAAAACAGGTATTTGATTCAAGTTTTCGCGCCTCGTGTTGTAAGTCAGGTGACACAAATCCCATAATCAACATGTTAACAAATAAAACCAATTGGCATTTCCCAAGGTTTTTGGCATACATTTATTAATCATTACGATATGTGCGACAATACTTGCATAGAAATGTAAAAACTTCCTGCGAGTTTCCAGGGCACATTATATTAACGCAGGGGATCATCTGAGAGCCATCTCCGTGTAATCAAAGATGGGTTTGGCTTATTTCACATCTGCGACATAGAGCTATTAATAGAAGTGGCGGTGTGAGTTTGAAACGAGCGAATCCATGTTTTCAAGTTTCGTTGATTCGGGTTTGGGAAGGGTACTAAAAGAGTAGGGTGAGTTGAACATGACAACGCGTTAGACTTCATTTAGTATCAAGATATACAACCTTATATTTCAAAAAAATATTCGCAGAAGAATCATATTGATAAAAGGATTCAGTTCAACTCAGCATACGTCTCCCGTTTGATGGCAGAAACGCAAAGGGGAAAACGGTTTTGCTCCTTTACGTTCGTTTGTCTGTTTTTATTAACTGTTGAGATCGATCTCAATTTGTATAATAACAAGTTTTCGCACATAAAATGTTATTATTATAAGCGTCAACCTAATCAATTGACATAAACCAACTCTGGCAACGTTATAACATTAGAAATGTTTGACAGCCTCAAATCAATTATTGGTTTTAAAAAAAAGTTAAGGCTCTTGCCCTTTCTTTATATTAATTAATATTTGCATACTTGATAGAGTAAAACCTTTCATAATTAATTTTCTAATTTAGAACACACGTGATTTATCAATGATTGTGCTAATTGGATACATAAATACATTCCGATCCCACGCGTCCCATACGCGGTATTGTAAACCAAATTCGCTTTTTTGTCTCTTAATACATTCTCGCCCGCCTTTCACTTCTTTAACACTAATACCGCAAGCTATGTACGTCGTAAAGAGGGGTACGCTATTTTCAAAGATATAATACAAGTGCTTGTTCCTTGGGCGTCTATCGAAACTCATTAACAGTAATTTTACTATTTACTTGGTAGACGGTCGGAAAGAGAAAGTTGCTTTTGACAAGGTATATGATCATGACTAAACGAACGAGACATACAAAGCAAAATGTATTAATCGAAATTACTAACTCTGCAGATAACAGCACGTATTAATAAACTATGCTATGGACTCGATACTAATTATGTTGACCCCGTTACAGTCACCCAAAGAGTAAGCATTCCTCGCGTCGAATACCGTACAAGAAAAAACTGCACAATATAACTTTAAATCTTTAATCAACCGCGTGTTTCCATATTTTATTAGGTTATATCTGGTGTCTATCAAGGAGTAACGACAGTTGAACTCGACAATTTGGCAGCGGAAACTGCTGCTTACATGACAACCAAACATCCCGACTATGCCATTCTTGCAGCACGCATAGCAGTATCCAACCTTCACAAAGAAACTAAAAAAGTTTTTTCTCACGTAATTGAAGATCTCTATCGATACATAAACCCCACTTCACAAAAGCACTCGCCGATGATTTCAGACGATACTTACAATACGATAATGCGTCACTCTGACAAATTGAATTCGGCAATAATCTACGATCGCGATTATATGTACAATTACTTTGGTTTTAAAACACTCGAGCGATCATATCTCCTGCGAATAGATGGAAAGATCGTTGAGAGACCTCAGCATATGTTGATGCGGGTCTCAGTCGGCATCCACGGAGAAGACATTGATGCTGCTATTGAGACATACAATCTGATGAGCTCAAAGTTTTTTACTCATGCGTCACCTACACTATTTAATGCTGGGACACGGAGACCTCAGTTATCAAGTTGCTTCTTGCTAACGATTAAAGATGACTCAATAAAAGGAATCTATGATACACTCAAGACTTGCGCAGTAATATCCAAAACTGCTGGTGGAATTGGATTTAATATTCATAGTATTCGAGCCTCAGGGTCATATATCGCTGGCACTAATGGTTACTCAAATGGGATTATCCCAATGCTACGTGTATACAATAACACTGCGCGATACGTTGATCAAGGTGGCAACAAACGACCAGGCGCATTCGCTGTTTACTTGGAGCCTTGGCATGCCGATGTTTTTGATTTTTTAGATTTGAAAAAGAATACCGGCAAAGAAGAAGGTCGTGCTCGCGACTTATTTTATGCTCTTTGGGTGCCTGATTTATTCATGAAGCGAGTCGAATCGAATTCACATTGGAGTCTATTTGACCCCAATGAAGTGCCTGGACTAGCAGACGTCTGGGGAGAAAAATTTGACGTTAGTGTGGTTCTTTTACGTGCTGATTGCTATGTATCTGTGGTTCTAGCATTAACGTCTATTCTCAACTGACACTTGTGATAATGTAGCAATTGTACGAATCATATGAACAAAAAGGTTGCGCACGCAAAACAATCGAGGCTCAAAAATTATGGCATGCCATTCTCGAGTCACAAATAGAAACTGGTACTCCATACGTGCTTTACAAAGATGCATGTAACCGCAAGTCAAATCAACAGAATCTCGGTACTATAAAATGTAGCAATCTCTGTACTGAAATTATCGAATATTCGAGCCCAGACGAAGTTGCTGTATGTAATCTTGCTAGTATTGCGCTACCAACGTTTATTGAGAAAGGCAAATACAACTTCAAGAGACTGCATGAGGTATGTTTAACCTATAAACGAAAACGTATTGACTGTAACATGACTAAGTAAGCATTAAACTCGATGTAGGTTACCAAAGTAGTGGCGCGTAATTTAAACAAGATTATCGATGTCAACTTTTATCCTGTGCCTGAAGCGCATCGATCTAACATGCGACATCGTCCAATAGGCATTGGCGTTCAAGGTAAGAACCCGTCTCATATTAACTATTATGATATTGTATTTATGAATCATATCGGACTAAATTGCTTCTTGTTTACGTTATTTAAGGTCTCGCGGACGCCTTTATTTCAATGCGGATGCCCTTCGACTCCCCACATGCCAGAAAGTTAAACAAACAAATATTTGAGACCATCTACCATGGTGCACTAGAAGCTTCGTGCGAACTCGCTGAAAGTTTAGGTACTTATGAAACGTATGGAGATTCTCCTGTATCAAAAGGTCTTCTACAGTATGACATGTGGGGTGTTGAACCGACAGATCTCTGGGATTGGGACTCGTTAAAGAAGAAGATCGCCACTCATGGCGTCCGCAATTCGTTACTAGTTGCACCTATGCCGACTGCATCCACATCGCAGATATTAGGATTCAACGAGTGTTTTGAGCCTTATACAAGTAACATTTACACTCGGCGCGCGCTTGCTGGCGAGTTTCAGATTGTGAATCCTTGGTTGCTCAAGGAGCTTGTTGAGATGGGACTATGGAATGAAAATATGAAGAATAGAATCATCGCTGATAATGGGAGTATTCAGAAAAGTATGTTAGGCGATTTCTATTAATATCAACTGTTAAATGTCTTTACAAACTTTAACTCGACATTTAATATGTAGTACTAGGGATTCCGGATGAGCTGAAAGCATTATACAAAACAACATGGGAGATTTCTCAAAAAGTTATTATTGACATGGCAGCCGACCGCGGTGCGTTCATTGATCAATCGCAAAGTCTAAACATTCACATAGCGGAACCAACCTATGCTAAATTGACTAGCATGCATTTGTGAGTATCAACTATTGTTTGAGTACACATAGTTTGCCAAATTCACTAACTGTTCAATTTTTAGTTACGGATGGAAGAAGGGACTAAAAACTGGGATGTACTACTTGCGAACCAAACCGGCAGCAGATGCTATCAAGGTTGATATAACGTTATGTTGTTTACGCGATTTCCCCAATACCAAAACTAATGCATTATGTATTACATCACAGTTTACTGTGGATCAAACATCCCTCAAGGAACTAGACTCTAAACCAGTGCTTCCCGTATTAGTGAAATAAACTTTTAATAAAGGCAAGACGAAAAAAGTAATGAAAATAAAATACATCATAATAAAAATTTGATTTTCTTTGCCATATTCAACCAATTAGAAAATAAATAACGTGTTTAACAATAAAATAACGCGGTTTTTTGTTTTTTGGTGTTCGATTTCTTGCGGGTTTGCCAACTCTAAATTCACTCTCAATTAACCATAGCACTCTACCCCTTAGTCATAAATATTCGCCGAGCTAACTTATAATGGAAATATACCTAGATGATTCAACGCTTGTAAAATCGTTCGTCTTATCTGAGAGATAAGCTAATTACGCAATTAAGTAAGCTGTTCGAAACGTTGTACAGCTACCAGAGCAGTACGAGCCAAGCTTAGTAACATTTCTGTTTGGTGAACACGCCAAACGAAAGACAATACGATGATTATGGGATTTGGCTAACATTCTTTGACAGTTATCTAATATTTCCAAAACTTCTAACAAAACACGAGATATGGAAGGGAGGAAATGACATTGCCCGCGATTAGTAAAAGCATTATTTAAGTCAATACATTAGTAAAGACGATATGCTGGTTTTTGGTATGTTCTCTCGGAAAACCAACCGTTTTTATACCATTCGTCATCGATTACGCGTATATACGGTATCCCGACCGCTCCTACTTCACAGTGGACGAGTAAACATTTTGAAAATTTCACTACGTATATGTATATATATATACGACAAACCCTGACCGCCTGATCGAAAATATGTTGTGGTATTATTATTATGTTTACGCTATTCAGTTTATTGCGATATGTCTTAATCCTTGCTTGTTTTAATGGATAAATGGCTGTTCGACTCGACTGGAGCAAGTGATTAGTAGTCATGCATTTTGAAGACAGCTTGTTATTATTGTTCTGGGATGTTGATCATTTCAAGCCTATCACATAAGTTTTGTGAAAGAGAATATTCGAACGTGATAATTCCGAAACACGTCAACTTTAGAATGGTGATGGCGGCATCAAGAACATTATAATAACGTGTAAAAAGTAATAAAATACGTGATAGAACAAATAAATTTAATGACAAAGTTTTTCTTTTGAGAGATCAAGAATGAGGCGGAACTATCCTTTATATGCCACGAAAACTGCGGATGTCAGTGGATAGATGTATGAGCCTATTTAGTTCATTCCTGTGACACGTTAATCAATTTCAATGTCAACTTTTCAATTACGTAATAGTAAGGATAGTTATAAGGTATAAATTAATGTTAATAAGAAATATAAACCGACACACGTTGTTGCATTGTTGATTCAAATAAGTAGCATTCGTTGCCATATTAATATGGTTTGTGATCGTCAAAACCCGTTTGTATTCGGTCATAATCGGTTACTACTAACAAGCAGTAACTTTATTTTGTCGACTGAACTCTTTGCGTAAAGTCGTTTTTTTACAAAAATTTGAACTGTCATGTGACTCCGATTTATAGTGATTATCGGCGAAAATAAGAACACCCCATAAAAGTAAATATGATAAAATTCATACCATGCCAAAATGAGAAATGTAATTAATGACTTGCTTAGCAAAGCGGTTCATGAATGCAGTTAATCAGCGCAGCTATCTTGGCTTGAGGTTTGTGTTTATGTCAATTTTCAATTTATTGCCGTATAAATAATGAAGAATCGATAGATGGTTCCTATTGTTATTTAACCTTATCTCTTTATCAACAGAATTTTGATATCCACCTGTTCGAATACGGTCGTGCATGATGACTCGATAATCTGATTTCTAATAGCAAATATAGTCATGGTTATTGCAAAAATTTTATTTTGAATATACAGATGTATCCTCATCTTCGACCGAACGAACTGTCTAAACATACGTAATTAGGGGGGAATATCGGGAATATACGGTTGTTGCAAACACGAGAGAGAATATAAAGAGGACAATTAATAGCGAATTAGAAGCAACAAGTGCACCACGAGTCGTGGCATTAACATTCCTGTTATATTAATCATTCAATTCAAGTACTACAAGAGTTAGTATTAATCCCTAATTTATCAAATAGAAATTTATCCAACATGCTGTCATAATTAAACTCTTAGGATTCGCAAAACACTCAATTGTGCCGTCATTTCGTCAATTCCTTGGCTGATAACATCAACATCAATAGTAACGTATTTGTTAATTGTATTTACTCCGCATGTCCAGATGTACAGCACAAACATTGATGAGCAAGGGTGATGTCGGAATGATGGATTATGGTATCCACAGAAGAAGATCGTGATGAACAACGCATATTAAATGCAATTGTGTGATGCACATAGTTAATCCACTAATCATCACGTTAAAATTAATATGGTTTAGAGCGAGCATGGGGTCTGGCTGTTGATGTATATAAATACACATATATGTCTTCATTGTCCCTTGCCATATGACCCTTATCCATTTTTGTAATTCTACGTGTGGGGAAAGTCGGGAGGAAGACAAGTAATTATATAATGGTCACAAACGGCATTCGTTTTAATAAGAAAAACTATTATTTGCATGTTAATCAAGCGTGATATCACAGATTACCATAATAAACTATTACATTGACACCACTTATGACTGTTAAATTTGCCACCCGGGAACAATCGCTCTATGATGATCTCATGCATACATCAGATTATGATTGATATAATAGATGGATAGATGGAACAGATAGATAAATAGATAGATAGATGATAGATAGGCACATATTCAATCTTGAGTCGATTGTTTGAGAGATCGAACAAGGAAAGGTCCGAGGCCGTGGCTGGGTATTCCGTGAACGACATGATTGTGTTTCTTTCATCCCCACATCAGCATCATTGTAGAGGCTTATAGCACTGATGGGTCAATTGGTCCGTATGGATCCCCTATTAACATAAAGGATGTTTAATGTGACTTTATTGGATGTATTAAGAGTGCTACATTCGGGAGACTACTATTTCAGCCTTCTTTAATAGTCTCGCCAACATCTAATCTTTTTTGATATGAAGAAGAGACGTGCAAAAGATCAGAGATCATTTGACATGATTGGCAGGCGGGAATGTTGTTATCTGATACGTATTGTATTTATCAACGTCGACATGTCTATTTGGATTACTTAATAGGTTAGTTTGTCAACGGTTGGGTGTCGGCTGAATTTGCTGTTGTATATAGATTGAACCGATAACGCACCGTACCGAATGACCAAATGACCATCAATAATGTTTGCTATTTTCTCATGCGAGATCGGGTGCTGCAATAGATTTTGATGTCTAATAATCGATCGAAAAATGACCAATCATCGAGTATATTATTGTCCTACGCACTCGCAGCATCGTTGGTCTCATGACCAGACTGGATCTCATGATCAGACTGATCCCATCACCTGACAGCTATGTTCACCATTTAATTAGGTATCATAACACATTCAGTTAATATGCAGTGAGGTGAATTAAGTGTGACTGGCTGATATAAACAATAGTTCGTGTCACGCTTGCATCACAAAACACCCTGCAAAAATTTTAGATTATCTGTAAATTTCTGTTTAAACTGCCGTAGAAGCTCTGATAAGCATCTGCAACAAGATTGGATGAGTTTCACATGTTATCAAGAAAAAGAAGCCTACTTACGAGCTTACCGACAGCTTGGTTTATATAATAATCAAAATCAAAACTAAATTCGAATGGCAAAAACACGACTTAAAATAAATATTAATAATCTTATTGAATAATTTATTCGTTATCTGATCAATATCAGTCTCTTTTTTGACATAAATTCCTCAGCCAAACTGGGCTGTTATAAAATTTTCATCATTTTATTACAAAAAAAAAAGTCACTTTGATTATCAAAAAAACACGGTCTAGTCCCCTATATTAACATCACCAATTTTAACGACTCACTTGACCTACTCTCCCCGTCCCTCTCTCCTCTCTCTTCTTGCTGTGCGTCTTCCCTGCCCATTGGAATACACGTCTTTAATAGTCGTATAGCATACATATATATTCATAGAACAAAATTGCAACTGGGTATCGATACCGTAACTTAACTTCTTCACAAATTAATAATTATCAATCAGAATTTCATCTTTCTGATTTTTAATAATATGGTCTCTATTGCCGAAACCACTCAAACAGAAAATAATTTTTACCAACAACATCAAGATGAATCGAATAATTCTTGGGCAGGCGCCATTCCAAAGAAGCAAGGCTTATATGACCCAGAATACGAAAAAGATGCATGTGGAGTCGGCTTCATCGTTCACATCAAGGGTGCTCCCTCTCATAAAATTCTCAGCGATGCACGAAATATCCTTTGCAACATGACTC
This sequence comes from Paraglomus occultum, assembly GCA_910592205.1. Taxonomy (NCBI): domain Eukaryota; kingdom Fungi; phylum Glomeromycota; class Glomeromycetes; order Paraglomerales; family Paraglomeraceae; genus Paraglomus; species Paraglomus occultum. Next base: position 10,752 of record CAJVPJ010000219.1, on the reverse strand, counting down.
ATAGAGGTGCTGTCGGTGCTGATGCAAGAGACGGTGATGGGGCTGGTGTAATGACTAGCATCCCGCACACACTTTTCTCAATCGAATGTCCTAGGCTCGGCATTCAACTGCCTCCTCATGGTCAATACGCCGTCGGTAATATCTTCTTCAAACCAGAAGCTTCTGTCATGGAAGAGAGCAAGCAAATCTTCGAACGGATCGCCAATCAATTGAATTTGAAGATCCTCGGATGGCGTGAAGTACCTAGAGATAACTCTATACTCGGTCCAGCAGCGAAATCCCTTGAACCTGTTATTCTTCAACCGTTCATTACACTCAAGAATTACACTTCGGATTCGATTGATTTCGATGAAAAATACTTTGAGAGACAACTATACATACTTCGCAAGCAATCTACCCATCACATCACTGTCAATAAGTGGTTCTACGTCTGTTCGCTATCGAGCAAAAACATCGTCTACAAGGGCCAGCTTGCACCCGTGCAAGTTTATAATTATTTCCACGACTTGAACAATGTACACTATAAAACACACTTTGCATTGGTTCACTCGCGATTCTCGACCAATACCTTCCCGTCATGGGACCGTGCCCAACCAATGAGATGGTGCGCGCATAATGGAGAAATTAATACACTACGCGGAAACAAGAACTGGATGAGAGCGCGTGAAGGAGTTATGAAATCAGACTTGTTTGGTTCAGAGTTGGACTTACTTTATCCAATTATAGAAGAAGGTGGTTCGGATTCTGCTGCGTTTGATAATGTGCTTGAACTTCTTGTTATAAACGGTGTATTATCACTTCCTGAAGCCGTAATGATGATGATTCCCGAGGCATGGCAAAATCACGATCACATGGAACCCGAAAAGAAAGCATTCTATCAATGGGCTGCGTGTCTTATGGAACCATGGGATGGACCCGCTTTGTTCACGTTCTCCGATGGTCGATACTGTGGTGCTAGTTTGGATCGGAACGGTCTTCGTCCGTGTCGTTTCTATATTACTGATGACGATCGGATGATTTGCGCGTCAGAGGTCGGAACCCTGTTTATCGAGCCAGATCATATCGTCCAGAAAGGTCGATTGCAACCCGGAAAGATGTTATTGGTTGATACTGAGGAAGGTCGCGTAGTTGACGATCGTGAGCTGAAATTGTCTGTTGCTAACAAGCGAAATTTCGGCGAGTGGGTTGAGAAACAAAGGATCACATTACAGGATGTGATTCACAGGATAAAGATTACTGGTAATGGAATAGACGTCAACCTAGATTCGCTCACTATCGCCGAGGATCCCAGACTACCTGCATTTGGTTACACTATTGAGCAGTTGAATTTGTTAATATTACCTATGGTAAGTTACATGAAACGTGACAGATTCGGATTAAATACGATTATTTATTTGACCATATATTGACTCAAAATAGGTAAGCTCTGGCAAAGAAGCTCTTGGTTCCATGGGTAACGACGCTCCACTCGCGTGTTTAGCTAGCCAACCTCGCCTAATCTACGACTATTTTCGTCAACTTTTCGCCCAAGTCACAAACCCTCCTATCGATCCTATTCGTGAAGAGATTGTCATGTCTCTTGAGTGTTATGTTGGCCCCGAAGGCAATCTTCTCGAAATAGACGAGTTACAAACATATCGTCTGGCGCTACCCTCTCCAGTGCTTACAATTGAAGAACTCAATGCTATAAAACGCATGGATCGTGTATATCCTGATTGGGCCGTTGCCACGATAGATATCACTTTTCCCAGAGAAGAAGGTCCGTCTGGATACTTGCTCGCCCTTGAGCGTGTCTGTGCTGAAGTATCACATGCCATTCAAGATGGCTTTAAGATCGTTGTGCTTTCCGATGCAGCAACAGACGCCAAACATGTTCCGATCTCTTCGCTTATTGCCGTTGGTGGAGTGCATCATCATCTAGTTCGTACTAAGCAGCGAACAAAAATTGCACTCGTCGTTGAAACTGGCGAAGCTCGTGAAGTACACCATATTTGTGTTTTGTTGGGTTATGGTGCAGATGCTATTTGTCCATACTTGGTTTTGGAGGCCGTTATGAAGCTTAAGCGAGAAAATGCTATTAAGGATGACTTGCCGGTTGAAAAGATTATCTCAAATTATAAGAAAGGCATCAACAACGGTATATACAAAGTCATGTCGAAGATGGGTATATCAACGTTGCAGAGTTACAAAGGTGCCCAGATCTTTGAGGCTTTGGGTATTGATGAAAGCGTTATTGCTCGATGTTTCGCGGGTACTGCTAGTAGAATAAAGGGTAAGCTTTATACACTCTACGTTAACCTGTATACTTTTGTTTGCATCGATCGGATGTTTACAAACGTTCGTTTATGTTTTAGGTGTGACATTCGATCTTCTAGCACTTGACGCCATAGCAGTCCACGAGCAAGGTTATCCATCTCGTGACACTGTAATTCCTCCAGGCCTTCCTGAATCTGGTGAATATCATTGGCGTGATGGTGGTGAGCATCATATTAACGACCCAGAAGCTATAGCCAACATCCAAGATGCTGTGCGTATGAAAAATCAAAGTGCATACGACAAATACTCCCGCAATCAGCACGAGCAGATCAAGAATTGTACACTTCGTGGTCTATTAGATTTCGATTATGAAAATTCAAAATCCATACCTCTCGAACAGGTCGAACCATGGACCGAAATAGTCAAGAGATTTTGTACTGGAGCTATGTCATACGGATCTCTCTCTATGGAAGCACACTCAACCCTGGCAATTGCGATGAATCGAATTGGCGGCAAATCAAATACAGGAGAAGGTGGAGAAGACCCGGAACGTTCGATACCAAGACCCAACGGCGACTCACTACGGTCGTCTATCAAGCAAGTAGCGTCCGGTCGTTTTGGTGTAACTTCATATTATCTCTCTGATTCAGATGAATTACAGATTAAAATGGCGCAAGGTGCTAAACCCGGTGAAGGTGGCGAACTTGTTGGCAACAAAATTAGCAAACAAATTGCATCCACTCGCAAGACTGTTCCAGGGGTTGGGTTGATATCTCCTCCTCCACATCATGACATTTATTCTATTGAAGACTTGAAACAGCTCATTTACGATCTGAAATGTTCCAATCCACGTGCTCGTGTTTCTGTAAAATTAGTATCGGAAGTGGGTGTTGGTATCGTTGCTTCAGGTGTTGCGAAAGCCAAGGCTGACCATATTTTGATTTCTGGTCACGATGGCGGCACGGGTGCTTCTCGTTGGACTAGTATTAAGTACGCTGGCCTTCCATGGGAACTTGGTTTAGCTGAAACGCATCAGACTTTGGTATTAAACGATCTTCGTGGACGTGTAATAGTCCAAACGGATGGTCAGCTTAGAACAGGTCGTGATGTCGCCATAGCTTGTTTGTTAGGTGCTGAAGAATGGGGATTCGCTACTGCACCATTAATTGCTATGGGTTGTATTATGATGAGAAAGGTATGTAATATCGAATATTCGCTAGAAAATTTGAGAAAATGTACTAAATTTTCTTTAACGATAATAGTGTCACTTGAACACATGCCCAGTTGGTATCGCCACCCAAGATGCTGAACTCCGTAAGAAATTTGAAGGACAACCCGAACATGTCATTAACTTCTTTTATTATGTTGCCGAGGAATGCCGGCAGATAATGGCCAAACTAGGATTCCGCACTATAGACGAGATGGTTGGCCGCACCGACAAACTAAAAGTCAACGAATCGTTCCGTACCCCCAAGACACATAATATAGACCTTTCGCCTATCCTAACTCCGGCCTTTACTTTACGGCCTGACGTTGCCACACATAACATTCGCAAACAAGATCATAGACTCTATGTTCGTCTTGACAACAAACTCATAGATGAAGCGGAACCTGCAATAACAAAGAAACAACCCGTCGTTATTGACTGCTCAATTATCAATACCGATCGTGCATTCGGTACAACACTTTCTAATCATGTATCCAAACAGTTTGGCGAGAAGGGTTTACCTGACGATACAATACATATAAACGTTAAAGGCTCTGCTGGCCAGTCTTTTGGTGCCTTCCTTGCTTCGGGTATAACGCTCGAATTGGAGGGGGATGCAAATGACTATGTCGGAAAAGGACTTTCTGGTGGTCGCATTATAGTATATCCACCCAAAGTGTCTGTCTTCAACTCAGAAAAGAACATCATTGTAGGAAACGTGTGCTTATATGGTGCAACTTCTGGTTATGCGTTCTTCCGTGGTATTGCAGCTGAGCGTTTCTGCGTCCGTAATTCCGGCGCTATTGCTGTTGTAGAGGGTGTTGGTGATCATGGATGCGAATACATGACGGGTGGTCGTGTTGTTGTCTTAGGATCCACAGGCCGTAACTTTGCTGCTGGTATGAGTGGTGGATTCGCATATGTGCTAGATACAGCAGGTGATTTCAAATCCAAGTGCAACACCGAAATGGTCGAGTTGGGCACCGTTAACGACCCCGAAGAAACCGTTTTCCTTCGACGATTGATCGAAGACCATCGTCATTATACCGGATCAGAAGTAGCCGACCGAGTACTTAAGAACTTTAATCAGTATCTTCTACGATTCGTTAAAGTTACGCCTACCGAATATAGACTTGCATTAGAGAAGCAAAGACTCTTGGATGAAGAAGAAAAGAAAAAAGTGGAAAAAGTAATAGCACCAGAGGCCCAAGTTTCCGCCAAGAACGAACCAAGCATAGTTGACATTGAAGATGCTCAAGTAGACGAGGCGACGGCAAAGAAAAGATTAGAGACAATAGACAAAGTGCGTGGTTTTATGAAATACAAGAGAAAAGTTGACAATTATCGTAATCCTCGCAAGAGAGTTAAGGATTGGAAGGAAATCAACGCTCGGCTTAATGAAGCGGATCTCAAAGTTCAAGCAGCTAGATGTATGGACTGTGGCGTACCGTTCTGTCAGTCTGACACAGGATGTCCAATCGGTAATATTATCCCGAAGTGGAACGACCTTGTATTCAGAGATCAATGGGAAGATGCACTCAATCGATTGATGATGACTAATAATTTCCCTGAATTCACTGGACGTGTATGTCCTGCTCCATGCGAGGGTGCCTGTGTTCTCGGTATCAACGAAGCACCTGTCAGTATCAAATCTATCGAGTGTGCTATTATTGACAAGGGATTCGAAATGGGTTGGATCGTACCAAAACCCCCTTCTATGCGTACTGGTAGGAAAGTTGCTATTATTGGATCCGGTCCTGCTGGGCTTGCTGCGGCTGATCAGTTGAACAAGGCTGGACATGAAGTCACCGTTTATGACCGCAATGATCGGTTTGGTGGGTTACTCATGTACGGTATTCCAAACATGAAACTCGATAAAAAAATAGTCCAACGACGTATTGACCTTCTTGCCGCCGAAGGAATCAAGTTTGTTGCGAACGCACATGTTGGTGTCAACGTCGATGCCAATAAGATTCGTCGCGAGAATGATGCACTTATTGTTGCAACTGGAGCAACATGGCCACGCGACTTACCCATACCCAACCGTAACCTCGATGGTATTCATTTTGCTATGGAATTTTTGCAGCTGAATCAGCAATCTCTGCTCGACTCGAATCTGGAAAATGGGAAATACATTGAAGCCAAAGGCAAGAATGTAATTGTCATCGGTGGCGGTGACACCGGTAACGATTGTATTGGTACAAGTGTCCGTTTGGGTAAGTAGCGGTTCTTAACGCTTTGGGCATTTCTGACTATTTCATCAAACTTGAAAATCAACGAATCTCACTTATTTTACTTTATTGATTAGGTGCTAAATCGATTTTGAACTTTGAGTTACTTCCACAACCCCCCGCAAGTCGTGCTCCCGACAATCCATGGCCGACGTTCCCGCGCACATTTAAAGTCGATTACGGACATGCAGAAGTACAAATGCAATATGGTCGTGATCCTCGTGAATATGCTATTCTTACCAAAGAATTCATATCTGATGGCAAGGGACATGTATCTGGTGTTAATACTATACACGTTGAATGGACAAAAGATGCCTCGGGACGATGGCGAATGAAAGAAATCCCCGGCACGGAGAAATTTTACGAGGCTGACCTCGTCTTGTTGGCTCTTGGATTCTTGGGTCCGGAGGAGAAATTGATTAATAGTCTTGGGCTTAAGACAGATGCACGAACGAACATTCAGACAAGCAAGGGCAAGTACTCAACAGTGGTACCTGGCGTGTTTGCGGCTGGTGATTGTCGACGCGGACAAAGTTTGATTGTATGGGGCATTAATGAGGGTAGACAGTGTGCTCGCGAAGTTGACCAATATTTGATGGGTGATACTAATTTGCCAATTACTGGTGGAATTAAACAACGCTCTCTAGAGTCGTTGTCTCAAAAAATGCGTGTTGGTCTCGTTATATCAAATTAAAAAGGTTTATAATTTCTTGTTATCGCGATAGATTTTTACATAATTAGCGGTATAATATGGTCTATTGTACAAATTATGGACTTTTTGTCTGAACTTAATATTTATTATGTAATTTTTATATAAATAGCTATAATCTTTTTGTACAATTGCACGTCATAAAACAGTAAATATCAATAAAGTCACTGTGAAATACAAAGAGTGTAATTGCATATATATATGCCTATGATGTGAAAATGAAAAGAGTATCGATTCGTCAAGTGAAAGGATTCTTTTAAAGCAGAACAGCCGAGACCTGTTACGGGCTATTTCCGATCCATCTTTACTCTTCTTTTCCCTCACATATGACGGATTCTTTTCATGTACAAGTTCATAGTTCAATAAACACAAGGGAATCGATATCTTCAGATGAACGGCCTCTATCATTCTACATACAGTATAAGGAAGTAAATAACCGATAGTCCACGAAAATCACTGCTTGCAAATTCAAAGATGCGAGCGACACGTGCTCAATAATTCATTGTCTTCTTTCCTGATTTAACATGTTACAATACAGTAAATAATGGATGATACAACTCCTATGACAGTGACCAATATAAGCTCAATCTAATGGTGACACGTGAATCATTCGTCCTTCTTTGTACTAGTTCTTCCGTATTCCTTTTCAACATACTCTAATCCCCTTTTAACATACACGCCGCCTTCTTCATAGACAACGCACAGAAATGCGTGTACGCAGAATATCAAATATCCAACAAAATATACTGTCCACTCAAATATAATCCACAATACTTTTGCAGTTGCCCATGCTTTCGTCAATTCGACTCGTTTTCCTCCAACATAGGTTGCATCGGCTATTGCAAAAGGCGGCACCGCTCCTAACATCACTGCAGCTCTTAACCCAGATGTAAATCCATCCTCATGAAATCCATATTTTGTCCATGCGCCACAATATAAAGTATGCAGACCAGGAAGGTTTTGAATTTCATGCAGTTCAGATTGAGCTGCGATTGCTGCCGGAGTGATTAATGGATGTTCATAGTCCCAAGAGGCGAATGTTTTTGACGGAGATGGTTCGTAGATTGAATTAAGAGAGACTAGGACCGGTCCATGTGTCTCTTCTGAAATTGATTGCAAAATATTCATAGAGTATGTTCTAGACAAAAAATGAAGTTCTGTTAATGTGATTTTCCGAAGAATGCAATAAAATTTACGAGAATACTTACAATGACACTTGACTTATGTTGCGCGTATTCTCGTCTGATTTCGTAATGTAATTCCAGGCAGAAAATGCAGATCGACGGGTTGGCATTAACTGAATGAAATCATGCTTTAACACGAAAGTCGAATAAAGCATTCAGTCGTTCAACCATTCACAGTTCAATCCTTACCTCTAAATCCGAATGTAAAACAGCTTTGTTCTTGGAGAATTGAAAATTTCCAAGTATTCTCTTCTCATTTTCCGTGGCTTCACTTCCCAGAATTTCCAACGCCTGATCAGCATGCGTAGCAAGTATCACATAGTCGTATGTTTCTCCAACGTTATTGTTGTCGTTGACAGTTATTTGAACTCCATCTGACGTGGATGTACGCGTTATGCTAGTTATTTTCGTATTTAATCGAATTGAATCTATTTTGGAAGTTATTGCATCAACGTACATTCGGCTGAGTGATAGTAAAATATATATATATATATCAGACGACTTTACAAATTACGTTATCGAAAACGTTGACAGAACTGCAAGCGCTCGACTCGAATGATGTTATCCTCTCATCATGCTCTATCTACCTTCCATTTTTAACAGTAAGCCATTGAACACGGTCCACAACTTGTAACAGACGGTGATTGTGCATGAATTGGATTAGAGTAAGAACGGGGAAATCCATCGAACATTTATCGATTGGAGTAGACCAAATAGCCGCTGTCATGGGCTGCCATGAATTAATTGTGTACAGATCGTAAACTTGGTTAATAAATTGATGGTTTGCACAAATCTCTGCACCAACACAAAACCTTCGCGCATATAGGGTTTCCCTCGTAAACTTACCAAAAGATAATTATCCTTAAATGCCTGAGAATATCCGTGCTTGTCCAACCATTCACCCAGATTCATCCTCCTCTCTTCATCGTCCTCTGATGTGTTTATCAAGTCTGTAGCTCTCCAGTTAAATTTACAGATATCAAAAATCGTTCTCCACATATCCAAACTCAACAGATTTTCCCATTGGCAGAATAAAGTTAATAAATTCTGTCCTGACCACTCAAAGTCGCCTCTATTTCTTGACACAGAAAGAGACATGTTCGAAGGCATATAATCAATTTCTTTGTGGTTGAAAAATCGAAGTAAATTGGGATATGTGAGAGGATTGAATACTATGAAACCAGTGTCCACTGGGATGGAAGTCTTAGAATTAGGTGGAGTATAGTCAACGGTGTGTGTATGTCCGCCAAGATAAGAGCCAGATTCGTAGAGAGTTACATGATGTGGAGAGTGTTCGGATAATAACCACGCAGCACCCAGGCCAGAGACTCCCGAGCCTATAATAGCAACTTTCCTGGGTGTGGTCATTATGATATTTTCGATATTTCAGTACTAGAGAATTCTTCTCTAAATACTCTGAATGTTGTTCATTTGACTAATACAAATGTTAAAGATTGGTGAGACCCGTTTAAGGGGTTCAGCTGGGTGCTGCACCAAATTTGCTCAAGAGCCAATAGAATAAGAACGTCAATAAGCCATCGGGACGAAGGCAGCTGGCGCAAACAAAATATGAGACACAAGTTCGTCAACGAAGAATTAGTATACAAGTGACGCAAATTTAGATATAGATATTGGCGTCATGATCGCGACTGGCTGCACAAATAATTTATCGTAGCTTTGTTATACCAAGTTCTGAGATCGATAATATTATTTTGCGATATCCTTTCTGGTGGCGACATCAAGTCACGAAAGCCGAAAATTTTTCACGTAATCATTAACGACTTTGTCTATACATCATCTTCGTTAACATTATGATGATTTTGCGTATTCTACAGTATGTAACAGACGCGAAAAATAGAATGTTACGTCAGGTTAGCACGCTGGAGTTTGGATATATGCCTCAAAGTCATTATTTACTGTCATTTTGAGAATTTGAGAAGAATGAATTTTCAGTTCTAATATTTTATAATTCTGAATTTATGTGGAAGTGTTTTTATTCTTTGCGTTTGTACAAATTTATAAATGACAATATAAATGAGAATCAATATGAATGAAAACTGTTGTTCAACGTGTGATGTTGACATATATATGAATGTGATTCTGCAACCCTACTTATACTTCTGCTTTGTATGGAAATATTAATATTGAGAGATAATGCTCCCTATATACTATAGTAATAGGTGATGTAAGAACCAATAATTCTGCTTCTGCTGACTGTTTGTGATACGGTCATATTATTGACAAGATATCGACGCGTAACACATCTAAAAATTCATGTGTTACGCAAACAACATTTATGTGACGTCAAGTATTTATACTTGTGTACATAGCAGACTCGATAAGTCGGACCCAGATGGCTGGCTTGGTTATCGAGGGAGACCGACGAATCCACGTGATTTATTTAGTAAAATTTTATTTTTATATGTATTAATGGAAAAACCATTATTCTAATAAATATCCATGCTTGTTTGTGTTGAATACTTTCCTTGGATGCTGCATATTAAGTCTTATGGCATAATCCATTGCTTTTTGGCAAATAATAGCACTCGTTATCGTGTAATTTGATTTATTGGCATAATCCATCCAAGTTTTAACGCATTTTCCAGTACTGGCCATTCACTTGCACGATTTCTTTTAATTGAGTTTGAATCTGCGCTGACCGCAAGCCATCTCTTTCTCTCTCTTTAAGAATATCACCCACTGTCGATTTGCTAATGCCAAATTTTTTGCCGATTTCTTCATTCTTCTTGGATGGATTAGCGATCTTGTACTCATGGAACTCTTTTTTTTTAACATTAGTGAGTGTTTTTAATGACTATTATTCGTTGCAGTAAAGTCGTAACAGAACAATCGGGTATATAGAACCTCCGTACTGTACTATTTAATGAAGCTGTACTAAATAAAATATTACATACCTATATAAGTGCTGTACTGTACCGTTGCATTTGGCCCCCTGTACCATTATCATTTGGTACGGTACGTCTATCATTTCCTCAAATGAGAAAATTTTTTATTGCGCGCTTTCTACTCCCACGACACACACGACTCTTTTTCACTTAATACTAAATACTAAAATGGATGCTAATCTCAACACTACAACAACCGCCTTAGAGGTGAGGTTCTTATAACTATTGGATAGAGACAGCCTTTTCTTTAACTGGGTGT
>CAJVPJ010000218.1:0-34084 GCA_910592205.1 Paraglomus occultum | reverse complement strand
ATATGGTGCGACGGGGGATTTGTCTCCAATGGTCGCTGTATTGGGGGGATTGGTTGCGCAGGAAGTCTTGAAGTCATGCAGTGGAAAGTTCCATCCGATACAACAGTTCATGTATTTTGACTCTTTGGAATCTTTACCAAAAAGCGTCGAACTCACCGAGGAGTCTTGTCGTCCCGTAAGGAATTTATTTATACAATTTGAAACCATTTCATGTTATGATAATTGAGTCTAACACTATAATCGATTATTCAGATTGGCAGTCGTTATGACGGTCAAATTGCTGTCTTTGGCAAAGACTTCCAAAACAAAATCGCTGATTTCCGCGAGTTTTTGGTTGGTGCTGGTGCAATTGGCTGTGAGATGTTGAAGAATTGGGCCATGATGGGTTTGGGTACTGGGCCTCGTGGTGAAATCCATATTACGGATATGGACACTATTGAGAAGAGCAACTTGAATAGACAATTTTTATTCCGTCCCGCTGACGTTGGCGTAAGTTCTCACTTGAATTATTGATAAAACAAATGTAACCGCTAAGCATTATGTTAATGCTTGAATTCCTTTCGTTTTTCCGTCTGCGCGTAGAAATTGAAATCCGAGACAGCAACAGCAGCGATTGAAAGAATGAATTCAGGGATGAAAGGAAAAGTCATTGCACATCAGGATCGAGTAGGAGTAGAAACTGAGAGTATGTAAATTATGAAAAAAAATTTTTTGATAGGATTATTGCACAGACTAACATTTGGCTAATTGGCTCTGTAGACGTTTATGGCGATGCTTTCTTTGAAAGCCTTGACGGTGTTACTAATGCCTTGGACAATGTTGACGCCCGTAAGTTTTAATTATATACTCATACCGAGGTTGTAGTATTGATTTGGAATTATCATAACCATAATAATTTTTTTTTTCAAAGGAAAGTATATGGATCGCCGTTGTGTGTACTTCCGAAAGCCTCTGCTCGAATCCGGAACACTTGGCACGAAAGGCAACACTCAAGTAGTCATTCCATATTTAACAGAATCATACTCTTCTTCCCAGGATCCACCAGAAAAATCCTACCCGAGCTGCACTCTCAGGAACTTCCCCAATGCTATCGAGCACACCATTCAATGGGCTCGAGATTTGTTTGAAGGACTCTTCCGCATACCGGCTGAAAATGTTAACACGTATTTGCGCGAACCTAAATTCGTTGAACAATCGCTGAGCCAGGGAACGAGGGCTAAGGAAATTTTGGAGGGAGTGCGGAGTTATCTGGTTACAGCTAGACCATTGAGTTTTGACGAATGTATTACTTGGGCGCGCTTCAAGTTTGAGGAATATTATAATAATAATATTCAACAGCTTTTGTTCAATTTCCCAAAGGATTCAGTAGGTTTCTTTGTTGCATACCTGCGTGTTAGTATAACACGGGAGTTTAACGTCTATTTGATCTGTGATTTTGTAGTTGACATCCTCCGGCACTTTGTTCTGGTCCGGTCCAAAAAGAGCACCCGATCCCCTAGTATTCGATTGTAATAATGTATGTATTATAACAGCGCACATACGTTAAAGAATAATGACTCATTGGATTTGTATCATCGCAATAGGATGCACATTTGGACTTTATTATTACTGCGGCCAACCTTCACGCGTTTAACTATGGTCTTAAGGGTATGCAAAAGCTCCAGACATTTTTCAGTAAATTACTCTAAACTAACTTATTGTATGTAATAGGTGAAATTGACAGAGAATACTTTAGATCAGTTTTGAGTATGATAGAAGTACCCGAATTCAAACCCAAATCCGGTGTGAAAATCCAAGTACAGGAGAACGAGGCTATTGCGCCACTGGCAGCTGATGAGAAAGAACTTCAAGAAATAATTAACGATCTTCCCACACCCTCATCTCTTGCCGGTTTCCGATTAAATCCGGTTGATTTTGAAAAAGATGATGACACAAACTTCCATATTGATTTTATTGCTGCCGCGTCCAACTTGCGAGCAATGAATTATGGTATTACACCGGCAGACCGTCACAAGACCAAGTTTATTGCCGGAAAGATTATACCGGCCATCGCAACAACTACATCTTTGGTGACAGGGTTGGTTTGTTTGGAGTTGTATAAGATTATTGACGGAAAGCAGAAGTTGGAGGACTATAAGAACGGTTTTGTCAATTTAGCACTGCCATTCTTTGGCTTTTCAGAGCCGGTTTCTATGCAGAAATTCAAGGTAAGAATCGAAAGAGAATTAACAAGTATTTCATTTGCATAAAATATTGAAGACTTTATTTTTGTTCAATAGTACCACGAAGTTGAATGGAGCTTGTGGGATCGATTCGACGTTGAAGGTGATCTTACACTGCAAGAATTTCTGGATTACTTCAAGAACGTGCATGAATTGGAAGTGACAATGTTGTCAGCCGACGTTAGCATGTTGTATTCCTTCTTCATGCCAAAGAAGAAGGTAGAAGAACGAAAGACCATGAGGTGAGCTTTGCAGACATCTAGATTTGATTGCCTACAAATACTTGATAATTTGACGCCAAACTGTTTAATAGAATGTCTCAATTGGTTGAGCAAATAACAAAGAAACCTATTCCTCCGCATGTACGGGCTTTAACATTGGAAATGTGTGTAAATGATCGCAGCGGCGAGGACATTGAGGTACGCGTTTGCTCTTTGCTGTTTTTCAACATTTATCTATGAAATATTAACGAGTCTTTCATAATTTTTTTGCAGGTCCCTTATGTTAGACTCGTTATTAGAAAGTAGATTAGTAAGAAATAACACATGTGTCACTCGAAAGAGGCTTTTCTAATTGACAATGTAAATTATTCATCTTTTTGCATAGATTTAGCTGAGATCAAGTTAAAAGTAATATCTGGCTACCCCTGTATATCTTCTTGTGGTAAATAGCTATAAGACCGCGTTAATGGTTTTTTGGGATTGTTGTACCAGCAGTCATTAACGTGCAATCAACATTATTTGCTTAATAATTTTTCGTAAAGTTCTTGACCTTGTCTATAAAAAATTAATAAGTGAAAACAAAGATTATGAGAATATTACAGGTGATAGCTTATATCTCACATTATGATCCCATTAATTTAATCGATTGCCCAGAACCAAGCCTACGAATTAGTTAAATCTTGTTTTGATAATGTTAAGATGTTGTTTGTAGTTGGCCTACTAAAGTGCACAATAATAAACTGTTACTGAGTTACTGATTGAGCCAAGTTTCGATAATAATAACGCATATGATAATATGCGGCTTTGGAATATGAACAATACATACCAATGGTCGTTCGTGTAACACGCTTAATATCCGATCTTTGGGGTAGATAAACAGAGGCGTTTTCGTTTTGCAACCACGCTTTCCCCGGTTTGGAGACTTCGTTCATACAGATCTTTCTGAACCGCCAGAGTTGAAAAGCCCATTCTCCCGACTGCGTTGACTAGTGCTCTTGAATTTGTCATTTTATGATAGCATCTAATTTCTGTTGTGAGCAAATTCCTTATCGTTATGCGCGATCCGCACTAACGACATGATCGAATTTTCCCTTGAAGTGGAACGTCAGTTTTTCTTCAGTGTAAAAGACAAGATTGAGTTTTTTTCCGGCTGAATGCCGCGCGGACACTAAACTCAATGATTTCTTTTCGAGTCACGAATTCTATGGTCAAAAGTTACATTACATCAATAAACTCCCTTTTTCGTTAGATCTGTACTCCGCGTCTTAATTATGGTGACGCGATATAAAATAAATGTAACGGTGGCCATGACGTAACATACTAATACCTCATAATTACTGTACTTACTATTGTTGAACTAATACGAATATTCGGATGACTACATAGAAGTTTATAGATCCACCTTAGAATACTTGAAATTCGGATGACTTGACAAGTCGAGAACTCTAATTTGCTACCTAAAAGCCCTAATATTCTCTTGTAATATCGGGTCTCGTTGTGTTCATGCGGGGGTTAAATTTTTCTTGCAAAACAGTCGCGCGTCAATTATTCAAGAATGGCTGTGTTATCCAAATCATTAATACTTGGAGAGTATCCGCGGAAACCATTCGTTAATGTTTTTCGAGCGAGTTTCTTATTCACGATATCGGATTTGAATACCATACTCGCATTACAAAGAATGTCATGAGCGCTATCATACATGTCTTTATCTGACTGAGTGGGCTTTCGTGCGAGTCAATAAATTTAAAACTTTTATTCAAACTTAATGGAAAAGGTGGGCGGTCTATATACAAAAAAAAGGAAGTAAAATTGTTGGCTTAAGAAAAAAGACCGTGCTTTTTCTTTACCGAATTTTTAAAGGGGTTTTTGTTTATAAGAAATTTACAAGATATGAATGGTTACAAACCATGTCGAGAAAGATATATATATAAAAAGAGAGAACTTACGCAATGGAGAAATGTAAGTACAGGTAAAGGTGTGCGAATAGGTTTTAAAATAGATTTTAAACTTAAAAAAATAAAGTAAATGGTAAGTGGAGTAAAATAATTCTAAATACATAGTAAATATAACGGATAGAGGAGGGGAGAAAGCTTGTTGCAAAGAATGCAAAGCTTGATACATATAAGTTGCACAATTAGGATGAATATGTATGTTGTATACATATATTCAAATTTGATGGCGAAGTAAAGTTATCAATAAGCGAGCGAATTTTCAATAGAATAAAATCCGCGGTATACAATATTTGTTAAAGGGGAAACCAAACAATTGATCGTTCCAAAAAAAAAAAAGTTTTTAACGTTGATCACACATTCCAACTTCCTTTTCTCTCTCCTATTACAATGTCTCAAACAAACTCGTCTTACTATCAAAGTTCAATAGCGTAATAACCTCCCAAATGAAGCCCTTCTATATCCTCGACACACTTCACCATCTCTGCATCACTATTCGCAAGAGTTGTAACAGACTCTGTCGAGCCGTTCGATGCCGAACTATGTGAACTATCGTGCGAATAATCGCCCAGGAACTGATTCGCCGGCGTAGAAAAATCCATCTGGCTATTCATGGAATACCACGAACAAGCGGTAGCCGACGAATCGGTGGATTCATTTCGCAACGTCTTGAGACTCGGCTCGTTATCATTAGGCTCGCAAAAATTTCTAGCATTTCCGGCTACGACACATTCCTCTTGCGGCGGTATCCTTTCTTGCTCAACTTGCTCCTCGGGCCTATGGGTATTCCACACTCTTCTTTTTGCTCTGCTAAAGGCATCGTACTTGGCCACTGTAAACTGTCGGCATTTGAGTATCCTGGCCCGTAATTCGTCTAGTGAGATTCGTGCTGAGGGGTCGATCCGGAAGATGTCTTTGAGGATGGAGTTGAGCTCATCGGTAAGAGGGAGGATGGTCTTGAGAAAATCTTGGTCCCAGAGAAATGCGGCAAATGTTTCGTCGCTGAGACAGGCTTGTTTCCAAGGATTGCGACCACAAGTAAGGTTGATTAGGATTACACCAAGAGACCAAATATCGTTAGTGGCTGTAGCGTAACTTCGGACTTTTCTGTATAATCCCCCTTGGCATTCTGGTTGTGAAAAAAATAAAAAATAAGAATGGAAGCGCAAGAGATGCAACGAACTAGTTTATTATAGATAACATGATTGGTATTTACCTGGACTCATGTAAAAGGTCGAACCGCAACCAAAGTCTCTACTCCATTCTTCTGTTGTCGCGAGCCCAAAGTCGGTCAACTTGACAGTTCGACCGTCATCAAATACGAGAATGTTTTCCGGTTTCAAATCTCTGTGGTAAATGCCTTTCCGATGACAGTATTGCACCGCATCCAATAATTGAACAAAGACTTTTTTGATCAACAAGTCTCTTCCGACGTATCCACCTTTCTCGGTGATCATTGAAAAAAGATCACCTCCTTGACAAAGTTCCATAACCACGTTGAGGGAGTCGGGAGTGTCGATTATCTTTTCTAACTTTACAATATTGGGGTGGTCGGAAACTTGCGCGTGATGTGCAATTTCGGCATAGTGGAGACGGGCTTGACGTGCATTTGAGAGCGATTTCGGAAGGCATTTGACAGCGTGTATTTTCTTTGTTGTCGGATTCATGGCTGAATAGACGACACCGTATGCTCCGATGCCTATTATGCTGCAGAGTTCTAATCCATCTATGCGTTGGCCGAGTTTATCAGCAGGATTGAAGGTAATGTTGGACATTGTGATAATGATGTTGTTGTTGTTGTCGTCGTCGTCGTCGTCGTCGTTGTTGTTGTTGTTGTTGTATTTTTTTTATAAATAAATTTACACGGAATTCGGGAGAAAGGACAAAGGATTGAACAGGGAATTTAAAATAGAGAGACTATTTACACAGTTGCATATAATAAATGTATATAAAGAACAATAATAATTTCTTTTCTTTCGAGTTGATTGTATCAGGCGCTGCCCGCTTTTTTGGGTGAAATTTGAATTTATAATAGTCTATAGAACATGAATTTTTGAGCGAAAGGGTAAAAATAATAGCAGTAGTCGAGTAGTTTTCCAAAGAGTCGACCAATGATATTAAATATGGGGAATGGATGTTAATGTAAGTAAGTAGGTAGGAAGGTTTGTTTTTTGGTTTTTTTTTGTCTATCGAAATTGAAGGGGGAAAAAATTGGCTATGAATCTTTTTCCTTGAGAGAAGACGTGGGGGAGACACTAAGAAAGTAGCGATAAAGAAGTGTAGACTTCTCTACTTTTTGACAGGAGGGCAAATTAGTGAATTTATATAGATTGGTGTATGTAAATCGATGTAGGTCTCTACGCCTGATGATTATGCATGCGCAGAGTGGTCATTTATAGGCGTTGATAGCAAAAAGTCATATGAATGCGACTTTCTGTATAGATAAGCAAATATAGCAAAGTTAAACAGGGGATTTGATAATGCTCGATAAAATACTTGTTTAGACACAATTTTGTCTTTGGTGTAATTATTAAATATTTACTATACGAAAGCGAAAAACAAGTTGTTTGATAACGTGTTAGAGATTATAGTCTAGTTAGTGGGTATGTCTTTTATTAGAGACAAGGGAAGATAGACCTGTTGGGACTGAGGGGACGTTGGGGAAGGGGGATTTAAAAGTATTAAGGTTCTGTTTGTATAACACTAACAAAAAAAAAAGAGAAGATTATTACGAAATTTGTAGTATATGATTAAAAATAATAGGGAATATGGAATGGCCTGGAACAAATGTGGTGCAAAGGTATAAATTAATATATGGATTTATAATTCCAACCTGCTCAATAAACAACAATACTCAATACAACAATACAACAATATACTGTCATGGATATTATTTATGTGTCATGAAAACGGTTCGTTTCTATAAAAGTGTATCATATAATGATGAGAATTATGAGAACCAGCCCAGTTAAAAGCTTCTTATTCGGCATTCTGTTTATTGGATCAGTTATTCCCTGTGACGATCGTTAATTTATCCTATTTTATATAATAACAATTATTAACATGTTAACATATTTTCCACTTGTGTCCTTATTTGGTGCTAACATTCTAATAAGGCTGAACTTTTGGTAGCAGATGTGGGGAAGGCCAGCGTAAATAAAGACACACACGTAACAAATACTCATTATACATATTATACCATCATTATACTATCCTAACACAAACAATTGCAAATAACAAAAGATGACATAATAAAGCATAATTATATTATTAGCACATCGGTCTGAGTACCAGTGTCTGTGTCTGTAATTAATTATGTGTGTGGGAAGGTAAAAAAAAAAAAAGAGGTTGTCCCGACCAACCCAACCCGTTCACTGTAGTGTATACAAAAATTATGGCGCTGTATGTGTAATTTGCAAATCTTATTGCGGGGTCAGAAACAGGTTCTTGCATGTAGGGTTAGACGCTGTGTGACTCTCAAATATACAATCTATCTACATCTAGGTCACCCGACATATTAACCACTCTTTGAAAGGAAAATTGCCAACAGTTGTGGTTCGCATTGGTCGCAACGTCAGACTATTATGTAATGTGTATGTGTTCAGGTCATATCATGTGTGATTTCTTCCACCAATCACGTTTGTCATAATAATCGGGTGAGGGGGGCCGAGGTTCTAGGTTAGAGATCTTAGCCCCAGGGATTTGCACGATACCAAAACGAGTCAATTTCCAGAACATATTAGGCACAATGAACAGCAAGGTGCAACCAAAGAGAATAATAGCACATTATGAAAGGAAAATAAAGACCCGCGTAATAGGGTGGCGCATAATTGCGTGATCTTTGAAACTCGTATGATGTTGTCATATCATCGTAGTCTGTAGTCATAGTCCAATACACACATAAACTGGGGTATCAAGCTACTTTCGACCTCGTCATAGTAAATGGTCTCTCAGCTATACCGACAATAGACTGTGGTGTGAAAAGTCCGTCGTATTGTATGTACTGTTTAATGTCAATCCTCCTTTTTTCCTACAGATTGTACAGCATGTGGGTGCAGGATGTGGAGTCGCATATCCGATGGCCGGAAAAAAAAGTGCAGAGATGAACAATGCGAAAGCATGCAAGACACAAGGACCTTTTGTTATTCTGATTGTATACAATTCATTGTTAAAACGAAGACTGGGACGATTACTGGTTTTGATTGGCACATGCAAAAAGAAGAGAATGTGCGCGATATCAATGACAAGGTTGTTATACAACACAATTTCAAAAAAGAAAAAGGAATTCCTTATTATCCCAAGTAAAGAGACAAAGCATTCAATAGGGGAATATAATAACAACTACATGTTATTTAGAGATGAGCAGATAAGCAAATAGATACAATCGATGGAAAGAAGGCGCATTTATTTGTATAAAATAAACAAACAATACATACTAATAATACAACAACATATGAAACATAGACATCTGCTCATTGTTCTTTCTTATTTACCCTATTCCACCCCCCATCCCGTTCTATCATTATATTATTATAAACAATCGCTTTTTTTTGTTTGCGTCTTAAAACACAAACATGACACGGTTCACATCACATCTGCATTGTCTTTGCAAGCACATTATGCAATCTCTACCTTATCTCTCCTTTTTGCTTAATGCATAATGTTCCTAGCGCCCGCTTGCTTCTCAGTCGAGCTCAATAACGTCAACAGCACAACCCAAATGACCCCAAGGACGTTTGAGCTTTGTCCCCGTATCATCACAATTTATGTTGTTTTCCGTCTTGCCGGTCCACCATCCGCCACGGAACCCAGACCTACTTTCAAGAACCGGCGTAGATTGAGATATACCGAGTGACAAGAGAGCCAACACGAGAATGACAAGAATTGACTTCATAGTTTGTAAAGAAAGAGAGCGAGGTGGTTTGGTCGACGAATGAATGTTCGTTTTTGGCCAATAATCTTAATAATGGTCACGAGAAGACAAGCGAATTATTTTTCAAAGGACGGGACTACTTCTTGCCGCTCTGGGCTTGTTCCCGGAAAAAGCGTTCAGGTCAAAAACTCATTGCACTTCAACAAACACTGTCGTATCCATTCGTCATCGGCTCTCTAATTCGTTGTCGCAAGACTTTGTGTCACGTTTCAATAACAGTGTGTTACATACAAAATTACGCCATGGCGGATTTTTTATCGGGGAATTGTAATTTTGATGGATGGTGAGAAATGAAATTCTTTTTGGGGGGAGAGGGGGAGGGGACATTCGCGATGCGAGTTTTTTGGAGGTGGCTGTGCTTCTGAGTGTGGGTAGAATTACAAAGACTTGGAATAAGTTGGTGGTGCAAAGTAAAAAAAAAAATGTAAAAATAGTGCTAACCTTGACACTGGGCTGAGTTCAGTCAAAAAAAGAGACTTCTTCTTCTTTTCCCACAAGCTAGTTTACATAAGATATGCCCAGTTCAATTTTGATAAATTACTATAACCATATTTGGCTACATATCTTGAACGTTTACTATTCAACATTATTTATATAATATTAGTAAACAGTATTAGTATGCATCATCCTTTGATTTTCAGGATAATGAGTTGTGATGCAAAGCATGCGGGAACTCTTGTCAGTAAAATGTACGCTTAGATGTTAGCACACGTGAACGTATATCAGATTGGTAAGGGATTATGCGAAGGGGAGTAAAAGAAAATGTATATTTAAGAATAGGAACAGTATAAAACAATGCCAAAGGTGTTTCTGTTGTTAAATGGGCGTTCTGCCGATTTTGTTTTTGGTTGGTTGGAAAAGGGCTCGCATGCTCCGGATTTACTGCTTACTATATTACATTACATTAGGTCTCGTTCTTTTTTTACGCCCAATTGGTGCGGTCTAGACGGATCGTCCTTAACAGTCATCGAGTACGGCAACTCTGCGTAAAAACCCTTACTTGGAAACATGAGGACCCGCTATGCACTCTGACGACATTCAAGTTAAATATGAAAATGAAATGAAAATCAGTCCAAACAACGACGCAAGTCACAGCAGCTTTGAAAAGCATGAGCCCGGGTGAGAACCCGTTCTAAAAAGACTTGTAACATGAAACTTTACACAAGAGATAAGCAATGTAACCAATAGTTTTTGACACCAAGCAATGAACGAAAATGACTGTTTGATAATGCTACCCAGTTTATCGTAGCTGATAATCGTTGCGATTTTTAGGTTACAATGTTGTTAACGTAAATGCTTGCTCACTCTCTCTCACGCTCACGCTCGACCCCATTTTGCAGAGATTCAAATAAAGGGAAAATAATAATTATACTAATTATGAACTTTTCTACAAAATTATTATTAAAAAGAATAAATCTTACACTAATGCTAAGTAAGAAAAAAAGAATTATTATTTTTTTGGATAATTTATTCTTTTTACAAAAATTTCACAAACTTTCGAGTAAAGGATTTGATGCATCCTCCAAGGTATATATATAAAAGGAAAAACAAAAGCTATGTTTTAAAATGTCTTTTCAGACGAACTCTAGTTCAATGTCAGATTATCTTTACAATGAGAGTGATGCGAATAGTGGAAATGATAATGCCCGTAAATGGTGACCCCTTCCCACAGATCTCTTCTCTATTACAAGTTCCTTAATACGTATTCTAAACATATAACAGACAAAACAAAAAGAAATTGTTAGCAGGTCGTAACATTCTACTTTTTTGGTTTCACAAACAGTCCCCGGTTCGTACTTACCGTAAGTCATTGGTAAATGATCAGTAATCATGTGCGGCGAAAACCATATCTCCTCAAACATCTTTTCCACATCTTCGATTTCCAACATATTATACTTCTTATCATTATCTTTTCTACACTCATCCTCCTCCTCCTTATCCTCATCATCGTTTAAACAGAATGGCATTCTATCCTTTTCTATAATCCAATACAACTTTCCAGCTGGATATAATTTGGGACATGACATTATTGAATGTACTTTTGATCTTATATTCCAAAAGTATTCCTCAATCTCTTTCTTGGCGGCCTCTTTCTCGTTCTCATCGTCGCCAGAGAACTGTTTCGATTTGTATTCAATCACTTTGGATAAAATGGTCGACATCAGGTCTTTGTTTGTCTCCGGGTCGATCTTCGACCCCATGTAGCAAACCATGTCACGCAAATCTTGCACGTGACCTAAGGATAGACGGGGAATGAAATCGTTGGCGTATGCAACAGACGTGGTTAGGGTTTTGGACCGTTTGGATAATTCGGCAGACATTACACACGGTGTGGCAAAGGCGTAACAATGAACGCGACGTCCAAGAGGAAGTTTTGACCAGCGTGTTGTCATTCTCGTCGTTGGGCTTGCCCACAGGAGAGCTAGCACACTTGCAACACCTAGGTGATGGTGAGACGTGAAAATGTGGAAATGGGAAAATATTAGCATGAAACAGTTCTCGCATACTGATCCGATGATTGTTCAGTAGATTATTAATCTATGATCCCAAAACCTAACCTCTCCCCCGTAACCTCACCCTCGCAACCACTCCCACACAACCGCCTCGTCACCCAATCTACCCAAATCTCTCTCCCGCAACCTTTCCCCCACCCAAACCATTCGTAATCCAATCTACCCAATCTCTCTCCCGCAACCTTTCCCCACCCAAACCATTCGTAATCCAACCCCCTCGTAATCCAACTATCATGCGAAACACACCTGCCCCGAGCGAATGTCCAATGAGAACCAATCCATAATCTTCGTTCTCTTCCAACTCCTTATTTAAAACGTCAAACACACCACCCTCCGCTCCTGGAGTAGACAAATCCTTGGCTACTTGCCAAATTCCCTTGTGCACTTTATATTTTGTTTCATCTCCCCTTTGTATATCTTCTGGTAACTGAAAGTCCATGTATTCGCAGGATAAATCAACAATCAAATCATGTATGGACATTGTCCCTCTCAATGCAAGAATAATACTCTTTGTATCGTGATCTTTGAATAAAATATAGGTAGGCTTATAATGACTGTTATTTGTTGATTGTACTTGATGCGAAGTGTGAACGATGGAATGAAGCGGAAGGTCATTGACGCGAGCAAACGTATATCGCTGTAAACGACCGTTTTCTCGCCATATAGCCGCTTTGTAGGGAAGTTTGTTGATTATAGCAGTTTTAAAGTCGTATGCAGTTGAGGAGAATTTTGAATACCGTTTTAGATTACGAAGTAGAGTAAATAATTTTTCTTCTTCCGGCTGATTAACATACTCTTCGAGATAGGGATTGGAAAATCTTTTAGTAGTTTCGGCAAATAGAGAATTTAAACGAGGCGAGTACACATCAACAGGAGCCGACCATCTTGGCATGCCCTGCTTTTCGTCCCTTGTCAATTCACCAACGACCAGATTATCCGTCTTTGCTTGTACTAGAACCATTTCTTCATCTTCTTCATCCTCTAGCCATTCGAGCCCGTCATATAAGGAATCGCTATGATTTATCTCTTCCCACTCCTCCAAGACGTCTCTCAAATCAACCAATTTAACTTTTTTCCACCCTGTCATCTCCGATTCCCAACGCTGACTCGTGATGCACTGTAAAGAGGCCCAGGCAGCTAAAGCTTTTATTATTTGAAATACACCCAATGTCCCAATGGCTTCACAGTCGTCGAATTCTTCTTCGCGGACGACCCATTCGCGTCTGACTAGAGCAACAAATTCGGCAAGGGCTTTCGCAGCGTCGGTTGTTCCAAAAAGAGTATCTATTAAGGACGTGCTATCGGATACCGTCGACAATGTGTATTGCACCGTTTCGGATGTTATCTCTAGTCCGGCTAGCGCGATTTGTTCAGTTAAGGAAAGGGTTCGGTGCAATAAATCTGTCGAGGCATCGATAAGTCTTGGAAGAAAGAGCCGTCTATGTTAGAATTGATTGTTAGCGAAGAAGGTATTTGTTTTGTTTTTTTTTTGTTTTTATTTTTTTTCTCTCTTCTTCTTTCTTTTTTATTTTTGCAAGAATTTCTTTTCAATCTCGATTATTTGTAGGGAATCACGTAAATGAACGATCACTTGATAATTTTTAATGTGCATTTTATTACTCACCCCATTCCGTCCTGAGTTGCTTGTATCATAGCATTAGATACTACGCCAGTGACAGCCTTGGCAATGCTAAGAGAAGTTTTCGTAGACAGTTTCATTGTATCGAGAGTGAATTTTGTTATTATTCCAGCCAGGTCCAGTCCTGCTCTTGATGCATTTGTGATGCTGGATATTTTAACAGCTAGTTGCGAGTGAGGTTGATGAATCAAAGCGGATACGGTGTTTGGTGAAGCTTCATCGTCTTCTTTTCCGTGTTCAAGCGTCTCCCCTACTTTCTCTCCTATTAATTTTTCGTTTCGTCTGCCGTGTGAAATTCTCTGTCGCGGATAGTAGTATCTATCTGAAGCGTGTCGTTCCCAGTCTATATCATTTACTGCAATCGAAGGGAGACAGATACCTGTTGAGGCAGAAAGAGAAAAGGTGGCACCTGTGGGGGCAGAGTCGTAAGTTTGTTCAGTTTGTAGCAAGTCTTTATCGGTTTCGTCAGAGTCCTTTCTCGGATAGTCTTCGTTGATAGCCATAGTGTCAGAAATAAATAAATATTCGAGGAGTGGGGAGAGGGGATGGAGTATAAGAGTTTGCTGGAACTGGTGGAATATGTGGGCAGTCAAGCTTTATGAATAACCTCGACTGAAAAAAAATCGGTGGGAGTAACTACACGAAACATTGACGACACACTTAAGTAATACTCGATACAAACAAGGATCGAACTGTCAGATGATCAGGAAAAAAGTGGGGTAAATGATAGCCAGTTGGGATGCAAGATGACAAAAAAAAATCCAATTATGGGAATTTTGTGAGAAATGCTACATAAACATTCAGGCGTTGTGTAATTTAGGGGCATGTTGGGCTGTTGTAAATTAAATTACAATAATCATAAGATATAAATAATTATACACAAATAAAAGATTTTAGCAGCATATTCTGATTTAGTATTGATTCCATATGTACGCTCCTTCATTACTATTTACGGACGATATAGACGAAATCTCATGAAAAGATGTTGAAAATTCAAAAAATTGTCTACTTGTCCCAGGTGTGTATCACATAAGGTCGTCAGGGAGTGTTACCAAGCCTGAAACTACCATCTACATTCACGCTACTCTGACTCCTTATGACACTCGTGTTCTTTTTTCTCTTTCATCACATAGTTTCTCATCTAATCGCGCACCCTTATGATAGGTATTAATAATTCCAAATAGGGTAAAGATATTCTTGGTTAATAGAATACTGTATATATTTATGTTATGTTGCTAAAAACGCTCTTTTGTGGCGGCTTTGTCTGCGTAATCTCCGATGCAAACTGCCGTACACGTGGGATTATGATATAATTAATCAAACAGGATAGATGGTACCACATTAAATGTTAAATGGCTTGGGAATGTTTTCTATCAATTAAAAAGAGATGGGGATGTTAAAAAAGTATTAGCAATTATGAAGCAGACAATGAATGAATTGAACAAAAAAAAACGAACATGCTCTTGTGACGTGAGAAAGACTCTCAGCCCAAATGGACGCTAACCCAAATAACGTATCGTGCTCTGAATAACAATCCGACCCAAACTATGCAAGGTCCCCATTGTAGGATACTTTGCATACACTGTTCATTGTCTCTTTGGGAGAGAATGTCAATAAGCACGAGGATTCCTTCTCAAAAGACAAGAATGGCACAACAATCGTGATGGCTTATCTTGGCAAGTCACGCCACTGGATATTTCCAACAAATGGGAGAGTATCGATACTGTTACACATTCATTAGGGAGAGAGGAAGGGGGGAAATACCGCGATATAACTTTCAGAGAATAATCAGGAAAGAACACTTAGACGACATCGCAATGGGAAAGAAATAAAATATCGATGACAATGTTAATAATCGAGATAATGATGGGTAAGAATGATTGGATGGCAATGTGGAATATGCATAATGGGTAAACATTAGCATAAGCAAGTTTTTTTAAAGTAAAAACTATTTTCATCGGACAGAAAAACTCGGATGGCAAGGGCGTAAACAGGGAGAGGGAGGGGGGAGGGAGAGAGGGAGGGAGAGGGAGAGAGAGGGAGAGAGAGGGAGAGAGAGAAGGGATAAAAAAAGCTTTAGATGGATTCTTTTTTCATTTTCTTTTCTTCTTTTAAAATAAACCGTGCAGGTTATTACCGTCATTGGTAACGCCCCCGAGTTTTATTCGTTTTGGTTTAGATTCCTTTTTTTTTTTGTTAATCCGTTTTCGATTACCCTTTTCACGTGTTCGATTCTCATTGACTAGAAACTTGCGGATGACGGCGAGGGTAGGACCGTCTCTTGACAGTTTTGCTTGCCCGCAACAGTTCAGTCTTGCCAAAAGAGCAGATTAGCGTTAAATGATTTATCAAAGCCGAATACTAACCAATACGGTAAACTAATGGCAAGACGGTACAGGAACCATACCATTTTAGGCCCCTCTTTTCCCAAACCTAACCACGATAATTCTTGAGAAAAAAGATTTTTCAATAACTACATAGACTCCCCACGTTATACCCAAGAGGGAAGAATAGATACTTTCTTTACTAGACCAAAATGGGCCGATTACTCCCAATATAATGCTAACTATGAAACTAAATTTAAGTGATAATAATAAACTGCATGGTTCAATATTAATCGGATGTTACTTATTGATCGTTGGATATGAACCGGGATGAGACCTTTCACATGACCGCTCAGTTTTTACATTATGTGAGGTGTGTAACTTTATTACGTATTAATATGATAAAGAGTAGAATTTGATGAGTGCGGTCTACAAAGAGCAATATCTCGCATTTTATGAGAATACCAAAACTAAAAAACTGTCGGTGAATATCGTTTTACTTGTCACTGAGCAGATTAATAAGTATTGAACGCGAACAATATACACTCGTACCCCGTTTATATCTCCCCTTTTGTTTCGCCTCAAAGTGGGGATATAAACGAGTTGGGGATATAAGTGTACAATGCATCTTATCGTATAAGGGTATTTGTTTTTATAAACGTTGGGGATATAACCGGAGGTGAGATATAACCGGGTTGCGATATTAATATAAACGGGGCACGAGTGTACAGTCAAGTTTTACCTAACCCATTTGAAGTCATTTAAATACATTCGCGTTTAATGAAATGGCCATCGCATGCTGAACAAGCGTAGAGAATAAGAGATAACTCTATGACTGTCAATGTAATAATGTAATACCAACCCCTCCAAAAATACACTGTCACGTTGGATGAATCGCGACCAATTGAGGAAATTTTTATTTTCAATATGGAGAGTACCGAATTGACGAGGCTACTGAAAGTCGTTTTTATTTAACTTTTTGGAATTGTTTACAATTCTTCCCTCGCGTAAGGTAGTATATGCCCTACTTTTTGCAAGAAATAGTCTCATTATTGTTTGCGTTTCGTACAGTGCTGTCAGTTGCGATTTAACTTGAATAGCTTATACATAAAACACACAAATAACACACACGTATATGAGACAAGCGTAAGCACTTTTATTGCTTAACACCTCTGACCTTTGAGAGCAAAAACCTCATACTCTTCCACGGTGAACACCTCACCGTCTCTAATTTTAATGTCATAATTCTTGGGCCGCGTTTGTCCCGCATTCACATTATTATATGGATTCGTCAACGCCAAATCTCCATCCCCGAAATTTAGCCCGTTTCGCCTCCAAGTAACTGCCTGAGATGTGCTAGTAGGGCGAACGCGACTGATAACAACATCATCAAGTATTCTCCAGTCCTTGATAGAGAATATAAAGCTATCCTTGTTCGAATAGTCGGTCTGCCAAGAAGACGGATTATATCCACCAATTAATTCGTCCGAGTCTCTGACTTTTATTATAATAATAGTCTTGGCAACTGTTTTGCATTTTGAGTAAAACGTGTTGCCATCAAATCCGTCACGACTACCTCTCACCAAGAGTTCAAAGTCATACGGTAACTGCCTGGTAGAATACGTGTCGGGGGCCTTGCCATCCACCCAATCGGATAGTAGCACGGCGTGATGAGGCGTTATAAAGTTTGAGTCAATCCTTGTTGCTCTGGGATTTTGTAGGTGCTGTTTCGGTTTATTAAGAATGTACGCCCAGAGCGCCTCTTCATACAAGTCTTCGGGTATAAATCGCTTATGCGGTTTTACCTTTTCGTAAAAAGAATTGGCCGGGATACTAACAAATCGTATCAAGGGTGTCAAGCTTTCAAGAGTTTTTTTCACGCCATCGAGGCCTCCGGGTTGTTTCTCACCCCATTTGATTAGATTATCCCATACGTTAATTTCGTCCATCGCCAGTTCGTTAGAATTGATCACGCTTTCTATGATCTTTACATCCATAGACGTAAAGTTTTGAGACCCGAAAAATTTCTCTGGGTTTTGGCTTATATGGTTAATATAAAACGCCTGAATATATACCCAGCCCGAGTATTTAAACATCTCTGGCAATATGTTGAGCCTGTCTTTTAGCCATTGACAATGTTTTCTTACAACGTGTAATTCAACGATTTTCACGAGTTGCGGAAGCAACAGTCTATCAGCTGCTTGCATAATTTTTAAGAGGCATTCGGGTTCGACGTCTTTAAGCGAGTCGACTACGCCTTCACAGATATACCTATTGTACGAAAGTTTGCACAGCGTGATATTGTAGACTAGTCCAAAATCGAAAGCTGTCAACTTACTTGTAAAGTATAGTAAATACGAAAGGCGAAATGGTCGGTTCATAGAGAGTTATGGGAGTTGTATGGTTCCATCTATTGGATAGTGCTGCCTTGAAGTACGGTGATCTGATTTTTAATATAGTTGAATTAATATGAAAAGTTTCGGTTTCACTCCCCTCGCCAACCCTTGGCATTTGGAAGATGATGTTAGTGATTTTTCAAGTTGCATTTATTAATATTAATACCACGTAATAATATACACACTTTATCTCGACATCGCTTTTTAAATCTTTAAAGAATGATACCGTATCATCAAGGAACTTTTGTCGAGCCTCATCACTTGCTGATGCTACGGTTGGATACATGTCTGATTTGCGCGGGTTGGGCAAGTGAATCTCCCCTCCTCCCCCTTTTGACATTTTTTTATCTATACCATTAAGACTGCAAAAACTTTGCTGACTAATAATCGTCTTCTCACGAACGACACGTTTAACTATAAAAGTCAGTATATACGGTTTAACTCGATCGATGCCCACATCTCTGCGACGCAAGGTCTACAGATATACGCCACACGATAATTGTTCAGCGTGAGTGTAAATTGTTCCGAATACAGAAACGGGTAAAGAATAGACTTGCTCATCTTCAACATTGTTGTCTGTTTTGGGCTGTGTCGATCGCTTCTTACAAACTTCCATCAGACAATATGACTGTATTTCAATAGTTTGTTGTTGTTATATATTAATTGTTAACATGTTGGTCCGTTGGAAAATACAGTGCTGAGGGAATCAAATATGACGTAGATAATGATGCACGTACGCAAATTCATGCTTTTGCACTCTCGCTAATTATAGTCGGGTGCGTTGTCGATCTTGCCATGAGTAGGTGTTGTGATCTTTTTACAGACAAGGCGTTAGAAAAAGGAATTCAAAGACAAAGACGTTCAATATCGATATTTTCGCTATTGTTATCGTGATTCTCTTTTGGAATTCAAAATGACTAGTCGACTCGTATGGAAGAGCATTGCGTGTGAGTGTCACCATTGCGGTTTCATTATTAAATGATTTCATTAGTAATACCATTAAAATACCTCGTGTAATACTGTGAATAGATAACTTAATCTCTAATCTAAACTCCATCAACACTGTTTGTGGGTGTAACAATGGCTTCTTCTCCTATTGTTCCTGTAGAAGATTCGTCTCGTCTGTCAGTTAGACAGACAGACGTTCGTCTATAGATTCTTTAGAATATTCTGCCCGATCTGTAACACAGAAAGACTATTTTTTCGAATATGTTGAAATCGTCAGATGATTCATTATTAATAAAGACACTGAAACGGTATCGATGAAAAGCCCTTTCAAGAGTTCAAGTATGTCAAGGCGTGACTTGTCAATGAAGACATGAACGCTTGATACAACATGCCAGCTGATTATTTCTACAAGAGGTAAGCAGATTTTTCCTGTTGCATTGTTATACAAAAGAAGGGTTATTTACTATTACGTCGTTTATTAAACGCATCACGCTTAAATAATCCATTCTTAAAACGGTTCAAGGAGCAATGACAATCGATTTGACTTGGTAATTTATTCTCTGTTAATCTATTGGTTGGATGGCAGATGAAATTAAATGTTTTATTGGAGTTGCAAAGATTCAAGTGCACAATTATTGTGTCGACAGGCAGACGCAAAGTTCTTTTGACTGTTAATAACCATTTCCAAATGATTACTTGTAACCAGCATGATCTTGTGTTGTAAGCATAATAGAAATAAACTATTACGACATTGGGGTATACCACCATGGTTTCCATTTCAGGAACAACAATCGTGAGAATCGCTCTGATAATAGGTTGTATAGCACATTGCACTACGAGTCGCTTCGCCGCTCTGCTTCTCATGATCGACAGTATTTCAAATTGTCTGACAGCTATTATCTCTCACGGTTTATGAAGCCATGATAATGTGACACAGTGCTTGCCCTGAATATCACACGTGTGTCTTCCTATGCTGTTGTATTTGTAACATACTACCGCACGGAGTTACACAACAGCCTGTAATATTTAAAGTCTGAATTAGTATCCGGGTTATTGAGAATATATCAAGAAGTCTAGGCTAAAACCACTTGGACGTTCCACAGACTAGTTCAAATTTCCAATTTTAAAAATAATGTCAGGCTCATACGCGAAAAAATGTTATTATTACGATAATAGAGAAGGGGAAGGTTCCGTGAAATCAAACCCATTTCCGGCTTATCAAGGGGTTTCGACATTTATAAATATAGTATGGATCGTATTAATATCCGAACGTCACCCCCGCACATGGTTTATTCGCGTACCTGCTCTTTGACTAATTTATTCATGACTAGTTAGTTAGTTGATCGATCACATGGAAGCGAGTAACTGGGTGTGTGATTTAATGACGCTTTACAATGCGAATCGTGTAACAGATCAAATAGTTTCTTCTCTCCTCTTTTTCCCCCCTCACGAACGATTATTATTTTGGGCAAGGGAGTACGTAATTCTGATGATAATTCTCCCATCTTGAGATCTACTACGCCCCATTATGCGAATTCCCAGATCAGTAGATGAATAGAGCCTTACCGTTGCAACTAATCTGCGAGGAGGGTCGAAAAATGAATCTATTCTAGTCAAATATAGCAGCACAAGGAAGAACCTGCGCGAACCAACCAGTTTGGCCAATGCCCGACTTTGATTGATGGATGAAAAAAGGTTGCTTTTGTTTAACCGAATTCTATAGATAATGTATGCTTATCATGTGAACTAATAGTGGCAAACTGTGACTTGCCATTATTACTCATAACGTTCTTCCATTACGATTGTCTCTCCCCTCCACAGTCTTTATTATTCTTTGCTGTGCCTGTCTTCCAAGTATGGCATATCATATTGCAGATTCCACCAAATCAAGAAGTATTCGATCATCTGACAATACAAAGTTTTTTGTTTTCTCCATTTGTCATTTCCTCTTATAGCCATATTCCTGTATAGCTTTGAATCGTACTATATTGAATGCAGACGAATTATAAATGTTTTACAGATACGCAGTGATTAGGACGAAAAAAAAAAATAGTCACCGGGAACAATGCAGATTCTCGTATGGCCGGCAATCTTGGGTGATGTTTGATAATGGATGATTGTGGTTGTGGTTGTGGTTTTGGTTATGGTTGTGGGTTCATTGAGTGTTCCGGCATTTAACGGTTACACAGTTGAAGCCTCTTAATGCAAACTCGAACTTCCCATTAACGGCTGCATGCATTTCCCAAAAGTACAATAGGAAACTCGGCTCAAAAATCAATACACCGCCCATTGCTCGGTGGTTTTTTATACGCCCCGCCGAAGGGGGCATTGTAAATGTATTTTTCTTACTAGTTATAGCTATATAGAGTAAGCTTGTGTAGTTTAGAAATAAACATTATGCTTTTTGCTTATGTCTTTGTTGCTATAATAAAAGACGGCATTTTTATGCGAGTTTTTTTGCGATTTTTCTACTTCCATTTTTTCTCCTTATGTTGATTCGCTTCGTCCTGGTTGGCGAGAAGAAATATTAACTTGTATATTATTTTTATAAATATAACTCGTTCTCTTCTCACACATATTATTCCCCTTTGACACTTTTTCACGCTGAACTTGCAATAATATATATTGGACATTCAATATTTGGACATTTTATTTAATAGCATATATAAATATATCATTCAGAATATGGGTTGTCTATGCTCAAGAAACAGAAAAACACCGAGCGACGAAGAGAACAACGTCAATATCAACACCGACGACGAAGACGAGAAAAACTACAATAAAAACAATAACAGTAGCAACAATAGCACTAACTCTAACAAAGACAAGAGGCATAACCACAGCAACAGCAACAGCAGTGCCGGCAGCACCGGCAGCAAAGTCAGCAGCATTCATAAAAGAATGTCTATACAATTTGAATATATTGATGGAAGACGATATCAAACTAGCATGCCTTACTTTGCTCCTGTTGATGAAACCGAAATTATAAGACTGGATTTAGAGGATACCATGTTGAGGTTATGGTGGGGTAATAGCTTTGGGTCACCCATGGCAGAAAGGCTCAATGGAGAGGGCACAAAAGTGTTGGACGTAGGGTAAGTTCAAAGCAAAGCAAAGCAAAGCATGTATACGTAACTCATTACCATGTTAATTCCAATTTTCGTTAACCATATTTCTCTCTCTTTTTCTCTTTATTTCTTTTTACCTGTTTTTGTAGATGTGGAGCTGGTAAGTGACGGAAGAGATGATGAAACAATTTGGGAATGTTGAGTACAAGGGGTTTAAAATTGATTGTTAGGCATGAGATGATCGGCAACGATAACGTCATATCTTTTACATCTCGTCGTGTTCACATACTAAAAAAAAATAATTACATTTCGTCAGGTTCCTGGATGTGTGATCTGGCAATTCGATACCCAAGGACCCTTTTTGTCGGGTTAGACATTGCGCCCATGTTCCCAGGAGAAAATCCGCCAAACGCCGCGTTTTTAGAATGTAACATATTAGAAAAGCTGCCATTCCCGGATAACACGTTTGATTTCGTGCATCAGCGAATGCTCTCAGGAGGAATAACACAAAAGCAGTGGGAAAATCATATAATCAAGGAACTAGTGCGAATGACAAAACCGACCGGATACGTCGAATTTGTAGAAGCCGATTCAGCATTCTACAGTTCTGGAAAAGTCACAAGAAGAATCTCCAATGCCTGCAAGTATTATAATTCATGTGACGATTAAAAAAAAAAAAAAGATCATTATTAACTGACGTCCCCCCTTCTCTGTAATTTTAGTAAAACGACATGCAGAGTCGAAAGGTCAATGTGGATTTATTGGAACACATATCAAAGGAATTTTGGAGAATACCCAACAAGTGACAAACATAACGCACGACGTAAAGGACATAGTGCTAGGGAATAGAGCAGGGAAGAGCGGAGAGATGGTAAGGAAACAAAATGCTATTCGCATAATTATGCTGAAATGAGAAAGTTTGCAAAAAGTTATCTCATTTGTTTGCTCGCTTATTCATCTGCCGTCTGCTTATTTGTTTGCCTGTTTGGTGCCTTTCGTTTGTTTGTTTGTTTGTTTACACCCACTTTCTTCTCTCAATCACATGTTTTTAGGCTCTCCAAAATATACTAGAAATGTTGAAATCGTTACGTCCCGCTCTCTCCAAATCCATGGAGATCACCAACAACCACTTTGATGCGCTCGTCGAGACGTTTATGCGAGAAACAAGCGTATATGAAACAATATGGCGAGTACATCGAGTATACGCCTGTAAAATTGATACACCTGTATAGGTAATTGACGCACCACCGCCACCACCACGACACAAGAAAACTACCAGTACCACACTACACTTCACCACTACCACTGCACCACACCACCACCACCTTCCCCCTTCTTTGTAGATAGTAATAATATTTATACATATATAAAAAAAGTACTCGAGTGTTGTTTATATATTATGATGACGTAAACAGTAAGACGAGGAGATACGGACAATGATAATGGACAATGATTACGTAGTAGATTACAAATAATAATCAAGCGTGATGAGAAGCAAATATAAAATTGATAATAAACCGTGCGAGCAATTTCCAGCTGCTTTTTTTTTCGTAGCTTTAGATTGTAAATGGGGCATGCTGCAACAAAACCAGACAAAGTGAACATTTGACGGCACTATGGTGTCAGGCCTCGCTCGAAGATTTTATTTGCGGTTTTCTTTTTCCTTAATTTTTAATGATTCATAAAATATAACTGGAATAAGTTTTCATAAAACTAACCAAAGGACGCGTTTTATTGGAAATTCTCTGATTTGTATATGTGCAAGCAATATAACCGTAATGCTTTGTCAAATACTAGATCGTTTATATACCATTTCCATATCTTTGAATTGTTTGTCAGACAACTTGAAAAACGTACAAAAGACAAATATGTATATAATAAAACGTATTACAACATGCATGTACGGTTGCGCTTTTGGCGCTTTGAATAATTGAATTCAGCATCCTCATTGAATTTTACTGGTAAGAAGGCGCGGACACCCTTCGATTTCAGGGACTTCTCTTTTGAGATCCTCCACAGTTTTGAAAGGCTTTTTTTTGTATGATTTTCTCGGCGACAATCCATGCTTATTTAACCAATGTATCACAGGAGGCGAAATTCACGTTATTCCGATATATATTGGCTAAAACGACACGGCCACTGAAAGGTGGGCCAAAGTACTCGGAGTAATTTTCTTGACATATTAAGAGACAGTCCTTAGAGATATCTGTAACTTCACCATCGAACCCTTGGGTGGCAAGCAATTTCGTGATAACACGATGCCATTTCAGGCTTTTGTAAAGATCGGATCCCTTAGTTGATTCAATAGCGCCTACGTTTTACTTGTGTTCATTCTTGATGTTATCAACCGTGATGCATGTATCCCAGTCTTTTTGTTGTAGGCAAATGAGGATATCCTTCTTACAATCGTCGAATTTGATTTCTGTTTTCTCTTTCTTTGATGAAACACACCTGGTACATTTGGCATTATCATCCATCGTGTCACTTTATCAGCAATTGATAAAGAGCATCTTCCTCAACATTTCGATTATTGTTTTCTAGGAAGAAGAAGATGCCATCTGCAAAGAGTGCACCAGGTGCATTGGCAAGTAGATATTCATTTTCTAATCCATACTTTTCAAAAGACCTCAGCCATTGATGTTCCAATTGCAATAATGTCAGGTTGCAGAGCTTGACATTCAAATTTTTGGTCTTATTTCTGCCATAGGCCCCCTTAAAGAAATTTCCAAGAGTTGTTGTGTGATTGTCTAACTCAATTAAAAGATTAGCACGATAGGTTGTAAACTTATTACCAATGATTTCCTAATCTTGCCATTGACCAGTCCAGCACTTTAAGAACGTCTTGCCTAAATTTGATTTGATATCAAAAAGAGTTGCATTGTACAAGTAGAGGAAGATGAATGGGATTCGAACATATAGTTTATCAATTTGCAAGGCCCTGTTGCAACTTCACTGATTCATCATTTTCTGTGGACTCGTAGCAATCTTCCAGAATTGTGTGTAATATGACACGGTTGATTTTAAAAAACTCCCTAAATGGAAGAGCAGCATGGCAAAATTGCTTGAAATATTTTCCCTGACGCGTCATCACTCGACATCATCACATTAAATCAAATAAATTTTTGACCTTTGTTTGCCAAATTTCTGCCATTGTAATTAGAAACCAATATAATGGTCTACTTCATCGTGTTATAATAAGACAGGAGAAGAGGCTTTCTATAAAGTCCATCAATCTCTGGGTAGATTTCAATCTTTAACATTAAACACAAGTGTTAAAAGGCGCTTCGCTCAAACGCGAAGGTTTAGGGTCCTCCCATATTACAGACAAACATTGCGCTTAGCAGTCACCTGATCGATCAACAATGGCATAGTTTTCGTATAGCACGATTTCCAACATACCCACATGACTAGCTATTTGACACTATACGCGGACTACACACAGGAGCTTTAAATATCTTTGTGCTTTCTGTCTCAAGCAGTAAGGCTCATGCAAAACGAGAGCGTTCTTACAGATTCTCTTTCAGTTTTTGGTAAACTGTGAATAGTTCTGACTTTGAACAACATTTTTCACTTTGTTTACTAGAGCAACAGTCTTCGAGAAAATGAATGAAGATTTCGTAAGTAGTACATGTATATGGGTAAAGCGAGAGGGGTAATGGAGACTATTCTGTCAGCAAGCCACTAGAGTTTTCCTTACATGCTTTGAAATACAACTTTCATGATATATAACGACTGCTTGTCGAAGACGCGAAATCAATCTTCGTCGTCGATGATCACTACTCAACAACGAAGAATCCAATGCTTATGAAATCCACATGCTTGTTAATGATGACTGCCATCCATGTGGGCGCAGAAAGTTGATTAAGTACTATTTAAATGTGAGTATACCGATTCGTTTGATTTTTCGATTACGCAAAATCAATTTTCGTTGTCGATAATCACTAACTCGGCAAGCAAGAATCGTATGCTTGTAAATTTACATGCTTGTTAAAAGTAATTGTTATCCATGTATGTGCGAAAATTGACACAGAATGTTAAGTACGATTCTGAATTTGCATATAACAATCTACTTGATTTTTCGAAAAACGCGAAATCAATCTTTATCGCTAGAATTCCTAATCAGCAACCAGGAATCCCATGCTTATAAACTTTACATGCATGCACGTTAAAAGTAATTGTTGTCCACGTTTGTGCAAAAAATTGACAAGTACGATTTTGAATTTGCATATAACGATCTGCTTTAATAGATTTCGCGTGTTCGAAAAATCAAGCGAATTGGTATAGTCACATGTAAATAGAACTTGGTATTCTGTATCAATTTGCATAAGCATTGGATTCTTGGTTGTAGAGTTAGTGATGAAATTGGTTTCAACTTAATGTTGCTAGTCAGGAAATAGCAGCTCATAACAAAGAACGATTGTGTTGATATTGCCTATATCTGTGCTATTTGTAATGGGGATTTAGAAAACAATATTCTTCCTTATTGTGATAGGTTAAATAGGAATAAGAGAGGTTGTTTCTGTGAGTTGTTAAAAGACAAACCTACTCGATCAGTTTCTGAAAACACTTTAATTGCTCAGTCATTCACTTCTCAATTAGAAGGCAAAATCAAAGAACTGGAAAAGGAACTATCTGCTAATAAAGAAGTATTAAAAATCAAAAAGAGAAAAAATTGCAAAATTTCATGAGAAGTCTGAAGAGTGAGGTGAAAGACAAAAGCAAGAGTTATTAGACAAAATTAAGCAACAAGAAGCAGAGATTGAACGTTTAAAAAAATCAACTCATCAAGAACTGATTAATGAAATAGAATCTTATAAGAAGTTGTTTTGAAAGTGAGTTACGGGTTTTGATAATTTTATCCAAAATGAAGGAGACTTTCGACGAGTAAATTTTCGAGCTAACGATGGTGACGTCAAATGTTCACAGTGTGTCCCAAATGAGGGATATTCGTGAGAGGCTGAGGACGAGTGTTGGGGTTATACTGTATTTGTTTGCCATATCAGTTAACAGTGGAGTATCGGGTATTCCCAGCAACTATGATTGTTTGCTATACAAATCTTTCTCAGTCAGTGCAATCATCAGTTTTCTCATAATGGGAGACTGATACAGTTGACGGGGGGAAATATCCTACAAGTTTGTTTACGAGAAAATTTGAATCCCATGCTACCCAGAGGAGGTTATGGCAATTTTGCCGCCTTACTATAAGAGTTATCGATAAACTTCTGTCCTTGCAAACATATGACGTATACACATTTTCGATAGACATGATGTTCTCCGCCATTTTTATCCATGTTTAGTAAGCTTGTCTGTTACAAATAAAAGAATCGCTCGCCGCATACCTTGGCGTGTTTTGTACCGTAAGCGTTTTCGCTTTATTTACTTTTTATAGATATTTCTATACTTTTTTCTTGCCTACTATAATCCAGTCAACTTCGAAAAGACAAATCATTAGTTCTCGATAGATTTTTGCAAATTCGTGGTTTAGCGTCTCGCACTGGTTTACTGAAAATTTGTGGTTGACGTGACTATATTTTTGGTGGAAATTCGTTCCTCGACCTTGTTGCAGTATCAAGAACATAGTTATTTATAAAACATTGCTAACTTATGCAGCCGAAATTATAAATGCATATGACATTCTAGATGTATAGTGTCTTGTTTATTTCGTTAGTAAGAGATTCTGTATGAAAATTGCTCGTGAAAACACAAGTGATAAGGTACTTTTTTACATTAACGTCTCACATATGACAAAACGGATAATGCGCTGAGCGATCAGGGTTTGTAAACCTTTTTCCTCACAAGTTCATCACTAAAACTAATGTGTTCCTCGATGCAACAGCCCCCTTCCGTCCAAGTCTTCTGCTGTCAGTTTATTTACAGTCTCACAGTCAAATTAATAAAACACAATGACGAAAATCCTACTTGTCTTAAATGAAATATTTATTATACTCGGAGGTTAACTCCTTGTAAACTGCTTGTGTAATATTTGCCGAGCTTATTTAAAAGTATTTTAACATTAAAGTTTGTCATTGCTATTTAGCCAATTTAAAATCCTGAGCAAAAAACTTTTCGCCTTTTGACTATGAGGAAACGTGGGTAACATAAGAAATTTAGTATCCTATTGATTCTAGACTTCCCACATCTGATTTTTTCGTGTGAATAACTATAATAAAAGGGTTTTTAAGTAATACAAATATCTTTTGGATTTATTCAGAGTGCTTTAAAGGATTAAATTGCTAGTTAGAGTTCCAAGGAAAGAATATTCCTCAGCTAGACATTCGAGTCAGTTTTTGGACAATAAAATTTATAAATACAAGAATCAGATAAGAAACAAAACCAAAGAACAATCCATATTGAGAAGGAATTCAATTATTTCTTCTTCTCTTGATACTAATACCTTGCGTCAGCATGGTATATTACACTTGAAAATGACCGACTTTTAATACCATTACGGAGAACGCTATAGGTATGTTCCATCCCTTACAAGCGAAGGTAGATGGATGTTTGAATACTACAAGTTACTATTGTTTGATAAAGTTTACAAGTAGGACAATGAAATGATTTGTTTGGTTGCCACTTCTTTATCAATCCTTGTGCTTGCGAACAAAGACCAAGTTTGGTTATTTTCAGGATAATTATGTCAACCCACGATTTGCGATGCGATGATTAATGCATACCATTTATTATTCACTGAACTTTTGTCCTGCGAATCTATCAATGATGCTCGTTCGAGAACCCATGCATTCTCTTTACGTTTCGAATCCTTGGATTCTAACATTCGATAGCATACATTGATGGAAAAAAAAAGGTTGTGATTAGGCGCGTAATCGACGTGCGTCAGTGCGTCAGTGCGCTGGGGACAGTCCATACAGTCAAAAGACATAGAAGGTTCGATAGAAGTATCAATGATAATAGAATGTCTGTCTAAATTACAATGCGAATCGTGCGTAAAATTACTTGTGTTTGCGTGAACACTAATTAACTCTTCTCAAAGGGATTATCTCCTGCACTCATTGCCTAAAATGAGAGGGGTTATTTTAACGATAACACAACGGAACACTCGTTACACATTAGTCGACTCCCTTCTAATGACCCCAACGTACTACTGGAAAGAGTTATCGAGAACGTGGTTCGGCAGCCTCAATACGCATTTACATCGATCACATGGCGAAGTTTAAAAAACAAAAATCTCTCATCTGTTCCTTATATATCAGATCCTCCTCTCATAAAAAACACAAGAATCTCAAATCCAAAAAGTGCACCGGCGAACGTTTGGTGTTTATGTCACAATGTCACTAAGAACCCCCGAATATTTGCTTAATACTCTTAGACATCCAATTCCCGCTTATCGCTTATTACCAAATGACCAAATAGGTTATAGCGAGACGTCGGCACTAACTAACATGCCGTCGATGAAATTGGAGGGGTATGGGAACGTTGGAAGTAGGTATGCAGTCGAGAGGGATGAAAGTCGAAGTCGAGGACCGGGAAGACGCATTTGGAGTCATTCGGAAACGAAGTATTTTCTCAGTGTCATGAGAAAATATTATAATAAAGTGACAATAGCACCCACAAATAATCAAAAGGGAGAAATTTGGGATAAAGTCGTGGAAGAACATAATAAATATTTCGCCGAACGAACAAAACGTTCTTGTCAGGTATGTTTGGTAATAAGGCGGATGAGGAAAGAGAGAGAGAGCGAAACAAAAAAGTGGGTTGCATTTCTCGACGATGATTACTTTCCACGATTGTACATAGCATATGTAATTATATAATAGTGATTAGCCGATTAGGCCTACAAAGTTAAAAGTCTGTACATAATTATGTGCGCATACATGCAGTAGGATTTATTTGTTGGAATTAATTCGCTATCTAATAATAAATTAATGACTTTTTGCGTTAACTATCCGTGTTTCTTTTTTTTTTTCTTCTTCTTTTTTGATTCGTTCTACTCACTTGTCTGTTGTGTGTAGCAACAATGGGACCGTTTGATTGGCCGGTACAGGTCAGCAAAAGGTCCACTCCAATTTGAATATGGAGAGGAGATGCGATCGATTATAGGGGATGCAGAAAACCAACAAACGGATCCAGCTCACGAGGCTCACTTGGCAAAACACGATGTTGCCACCCCTCACCATCATCATAATCACGCGGAGGAAGATCCCAACAAGCCGCCGCTGCCACTAACACTTGAACCACCCCCAAATAACCATGCCATGTACGATCATACATACAATTGTAACGCAATATACGGAAGGGCCGGTTCGCCTGTAAGGCGAATTAGATCAGCGACTGTTGAAGAAGAGGAGGACATGCCTCAACGAAAGAGGCAATCTACAATAGAAAGATTGTTGGGTTTGTTGGAGAAGCATATTGCAGATGAACAGGACAGGAGATTGATAGAATCTCAACGATGGGAAGAGCAGATGCGTCGCATGGAAGAAGTAATCGGATCTATAAACAAGTTGACAGATGCGCTAACAGAAATAAAGAATAAATAAACAACAACGAACATATTATATAACTTTTTCGTCCCAGAAAATTCTAATCAAGTTTGCTTATATCTATGGTTCGCAAAAGATGGGGTGGAGGGGTAGAGATTTGCCTTGATATATTAATAGACAACAATTTCAAACAATTGGTTAAACCCCTGTAAATCAGTTTATATCTAATCAAGTGTACGAGTTCCGTGTGGGCCTTGGCAATTGACTTTTTGGACAACTAGTCCATTCTGTTCATGCCTTGTGCGCTTGAATTCATTCGTGCCCACACGTGGCCAATTACCAGTTTCCTTCTTCGGGCACAAAGTTATTTGTAGAACGGCCGAACACAATCCCAGTATCTCACTAAACTTTATTTGGTATGAACACCGGACACGAATTAATAACCGTTTTCAATAGATAATTGCCCATCTCACGCTCCACAATTCATTTCGTTTCCTTTCTCTTCCCTTCCGCTCATTACATTCTTTTTCATAGCCCTATATTTCCCTTCCTCCACACCCCCCCACCCTCATCACTCCGCGACACTCAAGTGTCACTACACAATCCTTTCTACCATATACCCTACTGTCGACAAAAAACATCTTGCACTGTGTAGACTACATACCCTGCACATCTAATTGTTATAGAGGTAAGAGGGCTATTACAAACGGAATTTCGTCCGAAAACATAATTTAGACCGGTGCATAGCTATATATGGGCAAGGAAGAAAAAGTCAACGAATTCTTATAGGAGAACAGCTTTCGTTGACCATGGTCAATATATTGTATGCTTGTCGCGCTATTATAG
Source organism: Paraglomus occultum (assembly GCA_910592205.1). Taxonomy (NCBI): domain Eukaryota; kingdom Fungi; phylum Glomeromycota; class Glomeromycetes; order Paraglomerales; family Paraglomeraceae; genus Paraglomus; species Paraglomus occultum. The sequence continues at coordinate 2,584 of CAJVPJ010000218.1, read as the reverse complement.
TTTCCATAATGTAGAAACTGACCTCCCGTTTCTTCATATTCAGAAAATGGGCGATCCAAACGCTAGCGACTGGTTAAAATCACAGCAAAAGGCCTCCCGCAAGGCGCGCTGGCTAGTGGGCATTCTCGGGTTAGTGGTTCTCCTCGGTATTGTCGGGGGCGTGGGCTATGCTGTTGTCAGCAAATCGAACAGCCCAAATTCCGACAAAAGTGTTACTTCTAACGGCGGCAATGGACCCCAGGGCGGTGGTGGTGGTGGTGATGGAAACGGTGGAGTCGGTGTTGATGGCAACGGAAATACGGTTTATTACACTTGGGACGGTAAACCGGTCAACCTTACAATCACACCTAATCCAGCTCTTCACAAATCATTATATGGAATAAATTACGGTCCTGTCAATGCTACATACCCGTGGTGTACCAATACACTTGGAGATGTGATTGAAGACATTAAACTACTATCACAACTCACCAACCGCATTCGGTTGTATGGAATGGACTGCCAGATGGCAAACATGACTCTTTGGGCCATCAAGCTTCTTAACGTCAACATGACGGTAATTCCTACCATCTGGGTTGACAACAACGCAACGACATATCAAAGACAGTACAACAGTCTATTTACTCTCATCAATGACCATGGCGTAGACAAAATCGACGGTATTTCGGTCGGTAATGAAGGTAAGGTTTTGATAACCATTAAATGAATATACGTACAAGCCATTAACAGTAAGCTGAAAAATGAAAACTTTACTCACTCTAAAAAATTTGCCTTTACCTTGTATAGTTCTCTTCCGTAAAGAAATCACCCCACAAGATCTGTTTAACCGCATTGCAGACGTTCGTCAGAAAGTAAATGCACTCCCCAACGTCAAAAAGAAGGTTCCTGTGTTTACATCCGATCTCGGTTCGAACGTAAATGACGCACTCGTTGCTGCAGTCGATATCGCGTTGGCTAATGTTCATCCATACTTTGGTGGAGTCCCGGCTCAACAAGGCGCTAACTGGACATTCGAATTCTTCCAACAGAATGACGTCGTTGTTGCGGCAAAAGCTGGTAAAGAAGCCATCATATCGGAAATTGGTTGGCCGACCGCTGGTAATTCCCAGCAAGCTGCGGTTGCTTCTGTGCCAAATCTCAACGACTTTATCCAAAGTTTCATCTGCGCCGCTAATACGAAACAAGTAAAATATTACTATTTCGAGTCTTTTGATACACCATGGAAGACTGCAATGTTTACTCTTTTGGAGGGCAGTTGGGGTCTATTTACTCCTGATCGCAAGTTAAAGGATGTGACGATTCCCGACTGTCCACCAACAGCCCCAGGTTTTAATGGTTTCTCTTAATTGCCTTCCCCTTGGAGAATGTTTAAAATTTTCTCCTTTGTAATTAGATATGACGTATAGTCTAATAATGTTTGTATCGAGAGAATAATTCTCGCAGGAAAGTTATTAATTTTATTTATTTGTATCAATTTACACGAGCGGAAAACATCCCAATAATGTCGTTTGTTATTGAATAATAAACCGAGACACCTTTCTCTCAATCTACATAATAGTAAGACAGTCATATCTACAAACCCTTAAGGATAGACTAATTAGATGTAGAAATATTTTTGTTTTTATCTCCGGTTAAGTTTTGACACGCAATTTTTATCTTTATAAAATGGATAAAGGGGCATTCGAAATTCGAACCCGATATCGTTTATAGAAAGATGAGAGATGTAATTCAAGTATACCGGGAACCGTATTTATTCGTCTTAATATTTTACACGCTATATGCGGTGCATGATAGATCAATAAATTTGAAGCATAGGCGTAAAGTTGCAACTGTTATTTTTAACAAAGCAATGAAAATTCGACACACTTAACACTGTATGCATGCTAATTTTGGTATCAACAAAAATCTTGATTTAAATAGACTCTTTATTCTCCAGTAAAGTACATATCTTGTTTCAAACAATTAGTCGTCAAAACTATTCCGAGAACTTACCACAAGGGTCTCAACACATCAAATATGCTAGCACTGCGGTGCCCCTCATTTTATTCTATTATTAAAGAGATTGTAACCCTACTAGAATATGATCCAAATTGAGTTAGTCGATATTCTGTACCTCACCGCGCTAATCTAAAAAAATACGACTAATCATTCAAACATAATTTGAAACACTTTCAAGTTTTTCGCGTGATCATCTACAAAGAATGCAAGCATTTATCTGTTTAGAATGACCCTGAAAATGAATCACTTGTGTAGTAATTGTAATTGACAAAACCAAGTCTGTTTATTTATGGAGGATGTTGATAACCAGCCGATTCCTTCATTCTAATATTAATATGCAAAAAACATCAAATTCAGTCGGCTTTACTTTTAACCGCTATCATATGTAAAAGAAAGATAAGTAAGCACAGAGTTGTATGGTGGGGGACACATATACGCATCAAAATTGTTTTCAATTTTCAAGGGGAAATCATTACTGAAAATGTCAATGATCAACAATAGTAATTTTATAATTTTTATTCAAAAATCGTTTCAGGGCCTACCCATTATTACAATTTAATATTAAAGACGAAAATTTTTCGTTCTA
>CAJVPJ010000217.1:0-34110 GCA_910592205.1 Paraglomus occultum | reverse complement strand
CGAAAAAATAGATTTTTCATATGTTTTACTATGTGATCGACAAAAATTACGTAGACTTTTGTCCAGTGAGTGTATATGCGATACGTAACTTTAACTACACACATTGAATGAAAAAGAAACACATTGAGAAACTGAATAAATAATTTTTGCAAAATGTTTGATTTGATAGACTTGCCTCAGCTGAGGATCTCCTCAATTCTGGACCAAGTGACTAGATTCGGAACCGAGACAGGTCCTAAACTCGAACACAACAAGAATAAATTTAGAGTCGATACTGATGCATTGAAGAACAACTTGTTATGAATAAAGTTGTTCGGTCAATTATTAACAATTTCGTTGAATAATTCTGGATATTTGTATTCAAGATTGCTTTACACTAATACTGTAAAAGGTGTTAGTTTTGGGTTAAAGTATTTTTGACATAGTAAGATTACAAAACAAAATATTATATTTTTCAGAACAATGCGTGCCATATCATTAACATAATCGAAAATGCGGAGCAAAAATACGCAAAAATTTAAGATTATATTTTCTAGACAATGACTATTTGGGATTATTGTGAAAAAGTAGACAAATCAGAAAAACAATCTATGTATTAATATGCGTCTGACACAAGGACACTTGTACCTTATTTTTTACTCAAGAGCAAATCTGGTTTTTTGTGTGAAAAGCTTTATTCGAAGTGACCTTTATTGACCGATTATAAACGTAGGAGTTACAAACAAACAATTCATTCGTTTGAAATTCTTAGCACGTTAAATTATACGTTTTTAATATAGATTTATAATCTTATTTAGCGAATACGTTTGAGTCTACAGCTTTGTTTAAATAATGGTTTTTAACTCGATTAAAGATGAGATAATATCATAAACCAACTGCGTTAACGTTCTTGACAACAGGATGCGTCATGCAGTATTTTGATAACGTATACAACGTAGCAATGGCACATCTTCTCATTTTTGCTAGGTTAAACCACATATGTTATGGTTTTCTGGTAAATTATAACACCAACTTTCCACAACGTGCATGTTTGTATCTTTTTAAACGCCCATACATTACAGGTAATAAAAGGTGTTTCCCCCAGCCTTTTATTATAAATTTTATTCTGATTTTTTCTTTATTTCTAATGTAGAGACGGAATAACAGTACGTTTGATCTGTAGTTGTTGTGATGCCACTATGGGAAACAACTTTGAGATTTGGCTATCTTTGTTAATGAAGCTTTTATAAAAATTAGTAATTTTTAATCAGGCTTAATTATACTAACGTTATCTGCCGTTGTGTCAATCTAATTACGTAATGTGTATACTTTCTGGCAAACTATTACTATATACATCATATGTTGAGGGTATTTGCTCAGTAAGAACAGTTAATATATAACAACGTAACTTTGTTGGCAAATTCAAATTATAGACAAGTTTGCAGTTAATATTAAGAAATACATAATATTGACACACCATTTAACAAGTTTGTATTCCATAAATTATATCTGCCATTCAAGTTTAATTTTCGAAAAAAGTAAATTGCTGTCCATTTATCAAGCCATAATAAATTTTTGAAAGTAAAAATATGTCCCAAGTGATAGACTCGCACGCGAATGGCTTGTGCGTAATTGTTGGAGTAATTAGAGTTTGAGCGAATTGACAAAGGGAGAAAGCTTTACCGCTCCAGCATATGCAAACAGATATAGAATTGCGAAGAAATTAAATCGCAAGATAGACGAACATTAATGAACCAACGTCTAATTTCAAAACTCTTATATCCGTTTATCTAATAAATTTTACTTTTTTTAAAACTTTACTACATTTTATTATAATTGTATTCGTTAATTAAAATGGCTAAAAGACTAAATTTGCGTTATACCAATTATTTATTTAGTATGATAACATAAATTTAATATCTGGTTGGCCAACTATTATTAACAACACGTTCTTCAAGTCTTTGAGGCATCTATCAGTCAATTCAACACGTTTTGAATATAATTTGTTGCTACTTTGCGTTAAGACGTTTCTAATTCTCGACCCCATCTTCTTTTGCTCACAGACTGTAAGTAGTTTTAACAGTTTAATAAAGTTTGAGCAATGTGTTAATTTTTGCATTTGCTTTCCATTGTTTTAAAAAAAGGCATAAAAAACGTAGGTTTGATTCCATACATCACAACAACAAGCTCTAAAGAGAGGTGATAGTATATTTATAATAAAACCGAGAACCAAAGTTTTCAAATATATATAATTTATTAACTTGCTTGTAAAAGCCATTAAAGTTTTGGATTTAACTCGAGCATATACGTAATTTTAGCAGACCAAATAAAATGGCAAATCGTATTGTCTTTTAAATTTTAAAAAAATACAAACATAATGAAAATGTGGAGACTCAAACAAGATAGATTTTATTAAATTTATTTAGTAAAATTCTGAAATAAACGATATGAAGTTTTGAATTCAAAACTTTGCCCGTTGCACGAATGAAAAAAAAAAAATTCGCACACTTACGCGAAAGCTAGAAAACTACGCTAATTTGGCAGGAAAAATATGTCCAGCAACAATGGTAAAAAGTTAAAATCTCGTCTGTAAAAACAAGTCAAGAAACTAAATAATTGCAAACTTCGATAGTGGCTCCACAAAAATGTAAACTCAATAAGGTTTATTTTCAATTCCCATTAAAAAAAATGGCATGTATTTAGTAACTTCAATCATAAGTCTTAAATTAAGAAATAGAGTCGTGACCTTAAACATCAAATATCAGATTTACGAAACAACCGAGATTGGTTCTCAAGGACCAAAGGAAAATAAAACAGTTATTGATAGCAAAATAATTAATTGCGTCAAAGCATTAACACAATAAAAAACAATTCTTAAACGGCATCCAAGTACTTTCCGAGAATAGACGGTGGGGATGTTTAATGTAAATCAACCGTATCGAACAACTTACAATAAATTTTCCACAAGAAAAAAGTTATAATTGGGAATACTTAAGAAACTCTTGCAACCAACCTCAAAGTGAGATAGTAAGGCGCATTACTAAACCAAAGGAGTTAGTAGTTAGATAACGATTTCTCTCACATGATAGTAAACTACGTGACTCGTATTGGCCAATAGTTGCAAGACGGAAGTAGGCCGGCCGGCACACCGAACCGGCTTAATAAGTCAAATACAATCTTGTGCGTTTTTGTTGATACAAGCTATATGATTAAGTTAAACACACTTCTTGGTAGTATAGTACAACAAGCTTTGCTTATAGTAACATGTGTAAACAATAACTATTTGTAATATCCACTCGGAAGTACGTAATAGCCTTAAAACAATTGATGTTGATCCAGAACAATCGAAAAGAAATAAACGGTTAAATGTGATCGATAAAGTACGCCGAGTTATGCTATCTATGTTGTCTACGTTATATTAATTGCATTAGCGAACCAGTGGTTTTCGTGGGGTTTCTGGATCTGTTTGGAAGCACAATTAGTCAATGCCTGACAAATTATATCGAACATTCCATAAATGGATAAGAAGCGGAATAAACTGCTTTAAGCCAAACCAATTATGCAAAGACGAAAGAGAATAAAATCCTAAATTGGTAAGACTCAAGTGGGACTGAAAAAAGAAACTGTTAAAATCATGGGTGACCGCCAAGCCGGAGATTATGTGTTCCCATTCGATCTTTTGTGCAGAGTGTAACATTCTGTTTAGATGCACCGGCCGAAACTTTGATGTTTGCTTTCTCAAAAGTTTACTTCTGTAGTTAAAAGTGTTCCCGATTATTAGAAAAGGTTCACTACAGGGGGCTGTGTTATTTTTATGGTTAACAACCTGTGGCTTACATTCGCTTTGTCATCATTGTGCCATTTTCTGTAGATTCGTATACTAATTATGCAAGTATCCGTAATCACAAGCTGTGTTACTGTTTGTACAATATCATTTACGCCCCTGAAATTGATGTTTACATTATATAAATATGCATCTCTGTTCTTCGATTATCTATTCACAATATTTTCGAAATGACTTGCGCAATAACATATTTTATAAACAAATTGACTTGTACCAAAATCGGATTAAAGAAGTTCCGACATTTCAAAGTCAAAACGACCTCGTCTTTGGCACTTGCCGATTTGAAACCCGGTGAAAGCATGAAAGAAGCAGTTTTGCCTAACGGGAACAGAAAAATATCCTCTTTCTGTTCTTTCTCTCTTCAATAACATGGAGGGAGGGGGCCAGTTTGCGATATGCAAGTGGACAACTGGTAATTATCTCTTTTTTTTTTGTGACAATCAATTTCGCTTGTAGCGATTTTATTAACACGTGCAAATTATATCAAAGATCAACTATGCACGGTATCGTGCATATAAGCGAACATGTAAATATAAAAATAAACCAATGTATATTAATAGCTTTAGCATTTTAACCCATTCTAATAAACAAATAAAGAAATTATTAAACAACCATCCATTGTCGTTATGACATGAATGCACATATTTTTTTCGTACAATTTTCTTCGCGATCCCTATCGTTGTCAGGGATTGTTGGCCGCTAAAAATAGACGCACATAATATAATATCTAGCAGGTATCCTATTGTTAAGAATAAGGTATGACTGTATCACAATCGAAGAAAGAAAGCCACAGCCACTTGAAACTCTTGATAACCTTAAATTGACATGTTTGTCTACGTCATGACCATTGAACATATTAATATCAACAAGCTCTAAACAAAGAACTAATATTGAAACAACTGTTGTTTTGTCGCACTTGTTCTTTGTGCGTATTCTCCAAGCGTGTAAACTTTATTACAAAAAAATGTCTACTTGCATTAGAAACTACAGGAGTATCTTTTTAGCTATTCGAATGCTTTGATGTGTCATTCTTTAAATGATATTTGAAACAGTCGCTTGAATTTTATTATTTACAATTAGATTTTTTGAGCCGGCTTCAATTGAAACTTTTGCCCCTGCATCGTAAGACAAATTATATCTCGTGAATAATTAACATTAAATATCAATTTATTCTTTTTGTTCTCCTTATTCTGCAAAATTTAATTAAAAGCTTTCAGTCATGGCGAATAACAAGGACGGTAAGATAGTTATGTTTTTTACTCACTGCACTCGAATTACCCGCATGTCAAAGTGCTTGACTAGAATTAAAAGATACTCTTTGTGATATTATTAAATTATTTGCAAACTTGCAAGATGAAAAATAAACTGTGCATTAAGAGAGATAAACAAAATTAAAATAAATGCCAAACAGTCCCCCCACCTGTTATATACAATACTTGGGGGAATTGAAAGTTGATTCTATTCGTAGTGTGAAAAAACTCTTATCCAAACAAGGTAGAAGGGCCAAAGTCGCGCAACGGTTGCAATGGTGTATAACTTGTAGTAGTATCATCGGCGTCAAATGGATATCGTCTAAGTTGTTTGGCGCGTGATACTGTCCAGTCAATGTACTCTTGGATCACTTGATTTTTCTCAAGTTCGTTATGCACTGAAAAGAAAAAAGAAACACGCAAAAAAAACACCACGCGCATCAGAGGATATAACGTGAGCATCCTTGTTTATACAAAACACACGGCGATAACAATACAACACTACTTACTCTCATGAAATAGTCCCGTCCATACTCTAAAAGTCTTGTCTTTGGAAGGTAGTTTTTCGTACAACTCTTTGGTTGAACCAAAGGCTGTCACCTGATCACCAGTGCCATGCGCCAAGTAGATAGGATGAGTGATTCTCTCGTATCCTGATTTCATGACCAACTTTGCTCCACGAAGAACATCGCTAGCTGATATACGATAAATGCAAGTTAGTTTCATGTAAGAGTACAAAAAAAAAAAAAGTAAAGAGGAACGAGCGCTATTTTTTATATATACCTCCTTTCAAGCTCCAGTAAGGATGATTGTACGGATCGTTCGCATACTTGAGACATTCCTTCGGATCACGCGACACATATTTAATGTCTATCTTGGTATTAAACTGTAAATTTGGCAATACTTTCGATAACCCAGTTCCTAGAGTTACTGTTGAATCGTTGATTCTGGCTGATCGAATCAATGGAGAAGTGATGAGAAGAGCCGAGATGTTTTTAGACTCGGGACCTTCGGCTGCGTAACGAAGTGCGAGACTGCCACCCTTGGAACGGTTTAAAGTGGTCGGTGCAGGTGTGGGTTTAGTCGATGCACGTATGTTGATATATTTGAATTCTTCTCACACACAACTCACCCCCTCTTCTTTTTTGTATTAAATGTTTTTCATTTTTACTCACCATCGAATGCCCAAACAAAATCAATGGCACACCAGGTTGTTTCGCAATCTTCAAGGCATCCGTAATATCTTCCTTGATAACCTTCCATCCTCCCGTAATACCTAAATTCCCATTTTTTAACCCGGTCTTTCCAAACCCTCTTTGATCGTATGCGTAAACTTCAATGTTGGCTTGGGCGAATCTTGGAAACATGTGATTGTATCGGTTAACATGTTCGCCAAAGCCATGAAGAAAGACCATGGTTGCCAGCGGTGGTTGGGTTGCCGTCTTTGGAAAAAGAACCAAATGGGAAACATTGTGTATGTGTGTGTATTGTATTGTATTGTATTGTATTGTATTGTATTGTATGTATATGTATGTTAATGTGTTAGTGTAGTGTGTTCGTGTGTTCGTGTGTTCGTGTGTTCGTGTGTTTGATATGGATATAGTTTTTTAGCAGACTTGTCAATTGTCTTGGCATTTTAATTTCATACCTTCCATGATTTTGTATACATGCTACAACCGTCTCTTGTGACAATCCATTCTTCTACAGTCTTTGCATGTTTCATGTTGTTTGGTTTAATTACGATTTAGTATCTTTATTATGTTATAGTCTGCCTTTTTGCGCAAAAAAAAAAAAAAGAGAGAATTGGTTACTTGTTTGTTGAAACGCAAAAAGTTTTATTCGAAAGAGTAAGAAAATCTGAAACAACACGTCTTTAATCTTTGAAACCAACAATGAACCTTTTTTTTGGAAAATGTTTCTGGTGATCTGTAAAAGAAAAAAAAAAAAATTGTCAAACACGTTTTCTCTCTGAAAGCTCGTGGAATCCTTACTAAGAGTTTAAGTCCGGCAATCAGTTCCGGAAATTAAAAAAGTTCGTGACAAGATTTGGAACTGTAATGTGCGCTTGGACAAATAAGGTATGACCGGCCAAAATCACATTAACGATGTATAACCTACGGACACGGTCTAACGAAAAAGGTAACCAGCGTCCGCATGTCTTTGCGGCTAGACAAAATTGGGTGTATTTTGATTAAGATAACTTGAAACGAGCAAGACGCTGTCGTAATTCTCCGTTGCCATTTTTGTCTCTCATTCATGCGTAATGTATCCGTATTAGTATACGGACTCATGGTGTGATTAAAAAGGCAAAAGTTATAATACAAGAAATTCGATTTTAATTTGGGGCAAGCAAAACTTTAAGATGCAGTTTTTTGCATGTTGCAAGTGTTTTCGGTGATTCGCGTGACCTTTATTAGTTACACGATTTTGTAATTTTTTTTTGTTGAGTTACACATATTACAGATTAGATCAATGATAATCATTAGCATTAGTAGCAGAAACTCGATCAATATCGTGTCACTTGGACAATCTATATATCTCTTTGTTCCCATACTATTATTATTTATCAAAAAGAAAAATTCCCAGAATCATCCAAATGTCCACACAGCAATAAATAACATTATATTATCATCCAGATAACACAAATAAAAAAGAAAGTAAAATTGTTCGCAATATGACAAAATGTTCATCACACTTGCTTTTTGCATGTTTGCCTGAAACCATTAAAGATCCATCCACACACAAAGATCATCAATTACTCTAATCTACGTTTGTAAATCTTTCCTATGCCTGTACTGTGTATGTTGAGAATAGTGCATCATATTATCACCCTTAGAAACATGATCACTCGCCACCCTCCTGTGTGCAGCCCCACCATACATGCTTATTCGGTTAACAGGCGTTGGTGACATTCCGGCCGGACCATATCCTAAGCCGGCATGATCTCGCCTTCTTCCCTGTTGCTGTGATGAAGCTGAATAACTTCTCTCCCGTTCCCTCCTCTCCATCCTATCTCTATCACCTCTTTCTCTTCGGCTTTCTCCATTTAAAACAAGCTTATTCAAAGAAGAATTGCTTCCGCTCTGTTTCCGCGAATGATGAATATAAAATTCACCCGGAGATCTTGGCGGTGTTGGAAGTGATAACGGGGGTGTGCCTGCACGAATGTTTGTCATTGATATGCTCGAACGAACGACTTTGTGTTTCTGTGATGGTGGTGGTACAGGAGAAGCAGATGATGGAACTTTCGAGGTCAATGCAAGAATAGTGTCCTGTGCCCAATCATCGGTATCTGCCTTGGGGAGTTGAACTGGTGTCGAAAGCAACGGAGGTGGTGAAGCTCTTGCTGCAGAATACATAGAGAAAGGACGATACTGTGAACTATTGCCCGGTGTGAATTCACTGTTGCTGCGTTTTCGATATTGCGGTTGTGGTGGGACTACATTGGTTAAAGCGAGAGGGTCAAGTCAGTAATTTGAACATCCTGAACACTGCGATTCTTTTAATTGCATTTTTTTCAGAAAAATCACGACGACTTACGGAAATCACTTTCATCCATAGCATAAGCTGACCTCGGTCTACGCATCCTCGGGTCGAATGCCGAATCAGGTGTAAGTGATGACTTCCTCGGTCTTGCGTCGCCTATAACATGTGACTGTCTCTGTTTTCTCGGATTGAACGTACGCGAGTCTATTACAAGAGACTGTCGGGAAACTGTAAAGCGCAACAACACAAATTGGTGAGAACGGAGAAAATACTAGATACTCTGATTATAAATTTGCAAAACTTACCATCACTAACCCACGCCTCAACTCGGGGAGACTTTTTCCCTGATGACGACAGAACAGAAATCCTCGGAGGAGCATCGCCCATCCTTAATGCCAATGGGGTATCACTGTCTGAACTTTCATTCCCACTATCTTCGCTTTCCTCCTCGCTTTCTTCAGAGCTCCCTTCAGAACTTCCATCATCACTTCCTTCTTCACTTTCAGAGCTTTCTTCATCGCTTTTTTCTTCTTCCACCTTTTCCAAAATCGACATTGACGTCGGAGTGGATACTTTTACATCATCATCACCGCTTTCGGGTGATTTTGTTGATGATCTGGTGGGAGAAGTGCGGGTTGGTGAAGTGCGGGTTGGTGAAGTGCGGGTTGGTGAAGAGGTTGGCGAGGGAGTTTTGGAGGCTCTAAGTTGTGACAATGGTGGTAGCAATGGAAGACCGGATGGCCTAGAAGTGGTTTTCTCCGTCTTCTTGGCATCGTCAACATTCTCCTGCTCATCTCCGCTCTCTTCTTCATCTTCTGACGATTCTTCCGATGATTCTTCACTCGAATCCACCGGTGGCACATATCCCCAAATACTCGGTGGTCTCGAATTCCCTTTGCCTGCACTGTATGTCGACAATGGCCTCGACATGTTACTATGTGATGATGCTGGGCGCGGTAAGTTTGGACTCGCGTTTGGGCGACTTTGGTTAAAGATCGAATTAGGTCGGGAAGATGATTGGTTTGATGTGTTTGCAAGTGATGGGAGGGAAGTTGAGGACGAGTTGGAATTAGAGAGAGGAGATCTTGAAAGAGGTTGTTGACTCTTTACGTCTATTGGATCGAGAAGTAGAGAGAGTTTAGTATAAAATAATTCTTACTCGGTGGTGAATTGACTTGTCTATGTCAAAAATTGCGTCATTAGAATTAAAAAAATGAAAATTTTACGTAAATGTTTCTTTTTCTTTACCTGAATAACTTTTCTGATGTAAAAGCCTCGATGTTCGATGACTACTCGCAGGAGAGAATGTCGTCATTATTTGCCTGCTATCCAGAATACTTTTCCTGACATCCATCAGCGTTGTCGGCCTTTGCGTCTGGATAGATACCGTACCTATTAACGCGTTCTGTTGTTTGGTTTGTGGTTGAGATATAGGCGGAGCGGGGGGGATTGGAGATGAAGAGATTGAAGATACGCTTCCGTTTGGTGAATGATTTGGTGTATGCCGGGAGACGGGGAGAGAGGGCAGAGATGGAGATGAATATATTCTGCTTTTTCGGAATTGATCATGCGGTTTTGACTGAGCGCCACTATTCGCAGCTATCAGATTAGTTTCGGTCATTTTGTTTTTGATGATGTTGTCATTGTTATTGTTGTTATTATTATTGTTGTTGTTGTTGTTGTTGAGAACGGGATACTCGCCGTTTCCAAGCGATGGAGGTATAATTAGAGTGTGGGGACGCGGTATGTTATGTTGTGATTGTTCTAATGCTTGGGGTTGTCTGTTACGAAGTTGTATAAATAATGCGGATTGATGGACCAACTGTGGATCTTTTGGATCTTCCTTTAGTGCTTGTGCAAGTCGAATTCGTGAAAAAGGGACTAATTCTTCGGGGGCCGCCATTGTGTGTGAGTGAGTGATGCTGAATGTGATTGCGATTTGTTGATATGATGTTGTAAGTCTCAAAGTATGTAAATATGAGTGTCTTGTCAAATATATTACACGGTGTATTTTTTTTTAGTAAGGATTATTGTTGCTGCAACCTTCGCTGCGTCCGTTGGATGAGATGTTGTTCTAATAGTCCTCTAGTTCGCTGACGTTGAGGTGGTTGACGTTGTGTTCGTACTCTATCTATTTGTTCTTGGGTGAGTTGGTTGATATCTCGCGTCAGTTGAGCTTGTAGTTGCTGTATACGTTGTATACGCTGTAGTTGTGTGTGATGGAGATTCTCCTGGGAATACTCTCTTAACGACTCTCTTGACGGCTCTCTTGGCCGTTCTCTTGATTGTTCTTCAGAAAGACTTCTTCTGTTGCTCGATTTTTCTCTACCACGTCTTTCAGTCAAGCGTGAATGTTCGCTCTGTTCTGCTCTCTTGTTTCTCGAGTGACGGTGTCGTGGTTGCTGTTCTTCGAAACCCAACCTTGTTATTATCTTTCCAATCTGTAAGGGAATAAATAGAATAGCGGATATTGTAAAGAATATTGTACAGTATAGAAGGAATGCAGCGGATATAAAGAGAATTGATAGGATGGTCGTGAAGGGAACCAACAGCGCGATTAAAAAATCGAGAAGGGATTTCATTCAATGCAATGTTAGGTATATATGTATATATATATATTTATGTATAGTGTTCCTTCGACGTGGAAAAGGGATGAATGATAAAGCGGAAAGTCCCAAACCTGGAGGATAGAGTCAGTTTGTTGCTAAAACTAATAAAGTGTAGTTTGTGGAGTTTATTCATTCGTGTGTTACCGAAAGGGGTCGGGTTATCAATTCAATGGTAATATAAATTCGTTAGCTTTTTAAATATAGGACTTTGTGATATCAATAATCTACTGTGTGTCATTAATTTAAATATAGAACTAACATAAGAAACGTTGTGTTGTGTGGTTGTTTATGAGATATAAATTACAACCTATTGCACAACGTATATGAAATGGTGTGTTATAATTTAAGTTATGGTCAGTCGATTAGACACAATCTATTTCGTGCATGTTACGAAATTGTAGACAACAGGCGGGGAACAAAGCACAATTAAGAGAATTGTAGTCGTAGAGCATGAGACAATAAGACAGGACCATTTCACGAATTGTAGTATGAACAAAGGCATAACATACTATATATCGCTGCATAGTGCTATTACTGTCGCTGTATACTAGTTTCTGCTAGACTGTTTCCTGTGTCCGCCTTTGGTTGCTTTGCCATGCTATTTTAAATTAATGGAGACACAGGGCAGTGTACGGTGTACAGTGTACTATGTACAGTGTATAGCCTACAGTATACAATATATGATACAGTATAGATACAATAGAACAATGTATTGAAAGCCCAACAGAAAAATATATTACCTTATACGTTTAGTTTTTTATGTTCGATGACACTAATTATTAATTTTGTATTAATCGGATGCGTCTGCATCTTCTTCTCTTCATACCCGACATGTCCTAAAACTGATTTACTCTTTTCTCCACTATGTCTCATTTAACAATATTGTTCTTTGTGGCAATCGTATGAATCCATATCGACAAGCGTGATCGAAACATCATAAAATTAAGTCTAGAATAGAATCTATTATTAGCGAGCATACCCCCCCCCCCCCCCCTCAAAAGAATTCGGCTGTTATCCTATAAAATGAATGGGCGTATATTAAACATCCCATATATATATATATGCATTTACATGTGCAATGCTGATCATATCCATCGATCTAAGTTTTGGTCTTCGGGCGATATCATAACAGCCAAGCGGGGACGGAGTTTTGGAATACCAGAGATCTTCAGGTCCGTGTTAAAAATATCACAGTGATTCTCCTACCCTATGCTCTAACAACGTAATCATCAACAACGAGGACGGAAGTGATTGATAAACATATATGTCCATAACGTGGGCGAATATCCAAATACGCCCTTGTCTATCTACGATGTATTGTTCTCTGGAAGAACACGAATCTATTTATAAAATAAAACATTGAATCATATGAGATTACTAAGGATTTCAAACATATCAAAGATTGTCATTCATAATTGTATGTAATCACTTTATTGTTTGTACGTCATACTGTTCAGAATGTTGCTCATCTCAAAGCACAGATCAAACACTTTCTGTATTGAACTTCCTTTTTTAGGTTGCTATTGGAAATTTCCTAAACTATCTAAAAATAGACAAATAGAATATCGGTATTACTTGTAATTTTTCTTCAAACCTGTTTGAAAAAAAATCTTTTCTTTTTTTTTCTTTTCAAAAAATTCCTGGTTACATGTTTGAATTCATAATGACTATACGACAATTAAAAAAAGACAGATTTTATTTAATTATTGGCTTACATAATAGTAAGGGCTCTTGTAGTATTGCATAATTGTTATTTTTTACAGCAAACACTTAATCTCGCTCATTGTCACATCGTAGAAAAGTTTATTACTTGGGATGAGTATTCATTACAACCATCAACATATAAATGCTAATGTCTTTGTCATTGTTAAATTTGAAATATATGTACTATATAATAAAAAACGAGTACCAAAAAGATGGTTTGACTGACAATAAGCAAATTACCAATGCTATATTATCAACACAATTTACAAATTGTTTATGGAAACTTTTAGGAATCAAACTGTTTGCTGATTATTGAATTTCTCTTTTGACTTGGCAAATCTCTTATTGCGAACGATGCGGTCGGAATTAATTTTGCTGATCAATAGTAGCAATTGATTCAATACGTTCATTGATGCTGACAGACACATGTAACTTTTCTCGAAGAGTTGGAAACGACGTTATTGTTATTTTTGCATCATTATACACCATTGCCAATTTGGTGTAATCTTGCTTGCATGGTCCAATCGCTCATTAATGATAGCTCGGTTCATTGCGTGCACGTTTTCCTATTTTTAATTGGATATCCACCAATCAACTGCGGACGGAATAACCTAGCTGAATTTGGTTAGAATATTATCAGACATGTTGGTGGTGGTACAATCGACACAATACTTTCTTGCATAGTTTCACTCCAATTAAAGTGCCAACTAATTTTAACTTCCAGCGTATAACAATATGAACGTCATCAATACATTTATCGATATCATGAATCTGCAGAATGAAGTTTAACTAATATTTGGAGCTTGAGGAAAGGGGTAAATGCAGGGGATGAATCTTGTATGTGAGAATGCGGAAAAAAATTACATCCCAAGTTCTATCCTCCTCGCAAATATCGGAAATTCCGTGCTTCTCTGACAGTCAATCGGTATTGTTTTGCTAAAAAAATGAAACAACAAACAAAACACAGTTAATTCTTGCGTTAATACTATAGTAATAGGAGAAAGGTTCTGTGATCACAAGTTAGGCCAGTGAGGACAAAAGGGGTTATAAACATAATAATAAATACGCAGCAAGTCAAACTGCTAGTGCTAAAAAATGGATAACCATTCGTTTAGTATGAATTGCTATATATGGTGGTCAACAATAGCTTTCCTCAACTCTGGGCTGCAGGGCAACACTTTAAAGTTTTCGAATATACGAATTTGTTATTTGTAAATGATCGAATGCATGACCAGCATTTGGAAAGTCAACGAACGCATGAGTATGGTTTGATCCCTGTCTGTACGAATACGTATTTTTACTATGAGAAAATGATACAGTTGACAACGTGTAGTCTTTCTGAAAATAAACTGTCTTTGAGCGATGAGAATACACTGTACGTATTATCACGTTCTACGCAAACATTATATGTGTGCATCCGGGTAATAGTTAAAATTATTACGCAATACGAAAAAAGTCCCATTCTATGGCAAAATTATATTAGCCCATATCAACAATACTTTTCTATAAATAATTTCTTCAGGTTTAGGTGATACATACACACATTACGTCATCGGATTGGTATGCTTGGCAGATCTTTTTAATCGATGTCGGAATTGGCATCAATTATATGCATAAAGTGGTAAAGTCAAAAGTAACAATAATACCCGACTATCATTATTAAAATTTGTAATTGTTTAAAACTATAATCCGAAAGTTGTAAATAGGGGTATATACCAAATAAGTAAAATTTAGGGACAACGTGTCACTCAATTTCCATTTTTAGAGACTGACTTTGTTTCTCTTTCCACGTTTTTATTCTATAACACATATGATTGTACCAGACAAATCTTTTTCCTTTGTATGTTGTCTTTGTTTGACTTGTTAAAGGTTTTCTATTTGTCAACTTGAATTTTGATGCATGAAAAAAAAAGAGTAATTTGTGACTATGCTCGAACGGTTTGAAATATTTACACTTTGAAAATTTTAATTTCCTGAATGCTCCTTTTAAAAAATTTGCTCAACGTTAGCTTTTGCCCTTCTACGGATAATATTTTTGCTTGTCCGTTACCATTTAGTTAGTAAACTTGAAATGTGGAGATGTTATACTTTTCATACAAAACAGCACTCTACAACAAAATCATCGGTAGCTACACGTAAAAAAATAGCGTAGGTAATAACATTTCTTTGAGAAAAGTTTTCAGTCACTGAGGATGGATATACGTATTGGGGTTTTCGGCTCGAATAGTTTACATTCGTAAATCTTCATACTTATTGTATGCACGCTATCTCGTTTACCCTCTGAGAAAGCTTTTTTTTTTACAAAATTTAATATTAACATTGTTTAAATGTTGTCTAGTGGAGAAAGTTTTGATAATACAAAAAATTGTTATTGGATTGAACAGAAAAACTTACTCATGTCTCAATACTTGATTTCGTTTTTTTTTTGCCGATAGTTTATTGGTATATTAACTATTTAATAAGCATTTTATTTATACTCAAATGTGTTGATTTTTCTGGATCAATTTTAAGAAATGCCGATGCAAAACGTTTGTTAACAAGAATATAAACGATAGCTGATGTCAATGTTTTTAAAATATGAGTTGGATGAGATCGTACGGAATTTTACATAGCAGAATGTAATAATACGAACCCATATCTTTAAAAAAAAAACTTTGCTTAAAATATAGTAAGTATAAGCATATGAAACAGTTCGGATATTGCAGGTACCAAATAAAAAACGGGTGTTTTTATGCGGGCTCTGGAGATACAATCTCACAACAATCTACTTAACGAAAGAGGCGCATCTGGTAAGATATCGATGATAGAGAAGACATTAAACGCACTCAGTTCACTAGCAAAGTCCTCGGTGTTACAGACGCATCTCGCAGTATCAAATCTTGCTGAAAACGGATAACAAAACTAGGTCACTCGATGAAGAATATATTGTTACAGAAGAGTGTTGCCTAAAAATAACGTTTGAATACAAAAGACGGGTCTGTCTTGAGGGTAAAAATTTGCCTTTCCGGCCCATCTGGATAACTCTGTAATAAGGAGACTGACCAATAGAAATAGTAGGTACCTGCATATTGCACAAAGAAATTTGCTATGTAGTTTATCGCATAAACTTTATTGCCTATAAAGGATTGTAAAATACCAACATTTATCCTTTGTGCTCAATGAAGATATAAAGCATAAATTAATATTGACAAAATTAAAGTTTCAGAATAAATATCAACAAGCAATGTTGTACTAGCAATATTCGCAATATTCTCGTCCGAACATGATTGCAATGTGCGATAATAACAATTTCCGGATAAGGAGGCAGATCTGCAATATCTATTGAGCACCTGACGCTAAAATCACAATTCCATATA
This sequence comes from Paraglomus occultum, assembly GCA_910592205.1. Lineage (NCBI taxonomy): Eukaryota > Fungi > Glomeromycota > Glomeromycetes > Paraglomerales > Paraglomeraceae > Paraglomus > Paraglomus occultum. The sequence continues at coordinate 17,882 of CAJVPJ010000217.1, read as the reverse complement.
TAGATACAGGTTGTCCTACTCATGAAAAATACTCTGATAAGCCGGTATACAAGCATATAAGTATTATATACATATTATTATTAGTTGGTTGCTAAAAATATAGTGGTGTTTACTGCTAAGAAATTCTTTTCTTTTATTGTCTTCCTTATCGAATTTAACAAGTATGTACACATCACACAACACTATACAGCTCTGCATGTTATCGCAGTTTGAAAGAAGCACAGCCACTTCCTTCTTTGAGTGTTACCTACACTGCCCAAAGACCTAATCAAAGGGAAATCAAGATATCATCAAGCAAGGAATTAGACATCGAAACCAAAATTTGAATCTTTTGGACGGCAGACGTTTCCCATAGAGTACGATGAGAATTTGGCCTCCAAAATAATTACCCAAGCTCGACGCCAAGGATATGCAAGTACATGTGGTCGTCGGAGAGTTGATAATCAAAATTTTAATCTTTATTGGTTGCTTTCAGATTATCTTTGTCTTTGATCACTGAGAACAAAAACGCAATTGACGGGCTAATTCGGTTTTAGAAAATATTTCCGGCGGGAGCGCTCATCTTTCTGAGCCTATGAATGTATGAATTAAGAGCGTTCATAATTCAATCTGTGACGATGTATCGAATCAAAACAATCTTACCATACTTTACCGATCAAATGGCACTTAGCCTTGTAATTCGCTTCAGATCAATTCCATTCCGGCAATGCACCATAGACGTATCGCATAATTAGATCGTCACTTATGATTTTCTTTCCAAAATATATGTGAAAGAGATTAAAGAGAATTAACTTAAAAAGAAAAAGACGATTTGACGTGTTAGTGTGTATTTCTAATTCACAAAAAAAAAAAAAAACAAACAAGTTTTTTCTAATAATAAAAACTCTGTTAAAATTATCATGCTGTATACTTGGTGCAGAGCGGTTGTTTTAATATACATAATTTACTATTTAATATTTTTTTTACAAGAGCGTCTTCAGCTGCTTAGCCGGAAAGATGCTGTATCATTAATCGAACGCATCGCTCGAGGGGTAATCGAATCATCGAGGATTCCAGCAGGAGAAATAATGGGATGGAATAATCACCAGGGTAAATTGAGGTATTGTTATCCGAAACCTGTGCTACTTCACCACAAGACGTATTATAACGCTCAGCACGAACAATCTGAGTTGTTACTTGCGTAATTTTTAGGTAACGAGTGTTAGTGAAAAATTCAGTACATTTAATGTTAATCATGGAAAGCGGTTATCCATAATATTCTGACCGAAAAAAAGGGATAGCCATGAGATGCCAGCATATAACAATATTTACTATTATGGTAGACTTATCCTAATAGACAGTGAGAATACCTGCTTTGATGAGATTTTGTCCATTTCATCCACGTGTTTAATTTACGCTTGGAATTTTGGATGAAAATGTCAGGGGAAGAGTGTAAGTAGACATAGATTAACACAGAAAATCAACATATAATGAGATAATAATAAAGAAAGATGGTTGTCCATATTTGCTGTGTTCTACTTCTGTATCAATATTCAAGTCACGCCTGTAGAAGTGCAACTCCTGCATTGGGGGTTCCATAATAATAAATCTTTCTCTCAAGCATCCTTGTCAGCCTATCCAGTGCTAAATGTATTACATTTTATATCTTAGTGAGTTTGGTTGCTCTCTTCTCTATCTCATTAAATCCTTGCTCCACAGTTCTCAGCAATTTTTTCCACCAATTTCTCCATCTTGTCATATTCTTCCTTTTACCTTTGCATAGTTCAGTTCTTGCGTCATATATTTGTTGTACCTCAGTTGGGAACCTGTTTGGGTTCTGGACTGAGTGACTGGGTTCTGAACTGAGACAGGTCCTGAACTCATACACAACATATTCATAGTATAAATAATAGTAATAGTAATAGAATAAATGTTTTTTGCTTCATCAATTTTAATTTTCTCCCATCATTTATCTGCACATTTGCTACTACTGCAGGGTGTCCGGATCAATGTAATGAATGATTCATAATTTGCGTATTAGTATACGTCATTCGTTTACTCTGCCTTTGATTAGCCGTTAATTTTCGACCGACAGACATTTTGGCTTTGCCATAGCGTCGTGTATTTGCTGGGTGTGGGGAGTTGAATTGGTGTCGAAAGCAACGGTTTAGTCCTTGGTTTCTCTTAGTATAATTTTCCAAGTTTTTTTAAGCAAACTTTTTTCTAAACACGTATATCGAGTTTTAAATTTTGTGATAAATTTTATCTGCGCGATGCAATGTGTCAAGTATACGATGACTAATGTTTTGCCATATACTATAATAAATTTGTTATAAGAAATTCGTGTTAAAATAACATGGAGAATATTTTATTGAACGTTGTTAGATTTAAACTTTATAAATTAATTAATACTTAATTCAATTCTTTTATCGGAAAAATTATATTGAAATTTTTCATAGAATAGAGTTGTATCATATACAATGGACACATACCACGCTACGAAAAAGAGATTATTTGTACGTTGAATTTTGTAAACCTATGGCATTACTGTATTTCCGCATATTCTAAAAGTTTTCGTTAGATAAACCGTCAATTATTACGTATCACGCAAACGCGTCTTACAAGGCAAATAGAAAACATATTTAAGTGGTTTATTACTATACGACTAAATTCGAGTACAATAAATTTGAGGTTACCACCACCATTGTAACTGTCATCATTATTCTAGGTTGATTTATACTATCAAGCGCATTTACAATATTTTGTGAACCCCCGATTCGTCTTCAGCAAAATACGAAAATACAATGACTGGTTTAGATATGCACGCCAGTAAATACTTCAAGCAAGAACACCAATTATATGTTGAATTCCGTAAAGATTAGTTTAACTGAACTTTATATCAACAACCTTCCCGTATACGAGAATCTCATTTAACATTTTTTTAGTTAATTTGCACAATACAATGAAACATGAACTACGAGGGTGTGCTGAAAAGTTTTGTCGCCGGGGTTAGATTTCAACAATCAGCTGACCTATGTAAAAATAGAGTTGATCAATCATTTCGCAACAGGAATGTATGAAAAAAAAGATCACAAACATTCATATCGTCATTCTCGAGAAACCATTTTTTGAAAAGCCTATACCAAAACGACTGGACGACATATGCCACAAATGATAACGATAATAAATTTTTGTTTCATATAGGAATCGGTCGGGAGCCAACTCAGGTTCACAGCGAGTTGGTCAATGCAGTAGGGGAACGAGCACTATCTCTTGGCGCAATTTAAAGCTGGATTCATGCATTTAAGGAATAGAGATTAGAGCGTTCTTGACAATGTTCGTTCTGGGCGCGCCTTTGCAAAGCAATGACGTCAGAAAAATATTGCCAAAGTCGACTACTTCATAAACACTGACCCTCATTTTATTACCACAGAAATGGTTAGTCAGGTGGGTACTTCCTGTGAAAGTTTTATACAATCGTATACTATCAGGAGTATTTTCGAACACTCTGGAAAAAATCTGTTCAGATGTCATGCACGCTGCGCCAAATTAATCAGCGCAATCATAACTGAATATCTTCAAAGGTAACAGGTGACACTCCTTCCTAATTTTCCATATTAATATGGGTTAGATCATTCTTCTTGTCATTTTTGCATATTCCTTCAAACTATGAAAGAACTGAAGAAAAAAAGGTTTAATAATGTTGAAAATTTGTTTAGCCAGTTGTTGACACCATCCCAAAAGCTGACTATGGGAAGTCCTTCTGAGTTGACAGTACTGTTTGAAACAATGCACAGATGTTAATGGAGACTTCTGAGAAAATCAAATCGTTTTTTGAGTAATTGTATTTAAATTTATCAAAATAAATGAATCGGCGACAAAACTTTTCAGCCCCTCACGTATTATGCACTATTCTTTTATCAAGTTAAGTAATGAATTATATCGAATGCTTCCAATGTGTGAATGGAATAGAAAGTGGGTAATGTTTGGTAGAGAATGCAATGATTGCTTTTTCATTCACTCTTTCAGAATTTCTTTCTATTTTTCATTTCCTATCAGTAGTGGAATAGTTATTGTCATTCGAACATTTTATAGAGAATGAATAATTGGCTTTGAGAATAATAAAGGAATAAAACAAATACAATTCTGGTGCAAGTTAAAGTGTGGCAGGTTTTTCAAACTCTTTTTCAAATTCGCTTGCTTCGGCTTTTTGTGCTGAGCATGTCAGCGTGAAGGTTTATGTCGTACTCCAATTTTTTATTTCGTAATCAATTCATGTTGAGACTGTTTTGACTCACTAAATTGTAAGACAACAGAAGAAGTGAGAGGTTAATACCGTAGATTGACATCCGTAACACATACCTGCAGTTAAATATATCATAACTATTTTTTGGTTTAGGTAATTCTCCTGTAAGTAAGAAATATTATTTACTTCTACGATTGCGAATAACAACAACGCGTGCGTATTAACCGGACAGAATTAAATTGTAAGGCAGTTCCATGTAATTTTTACTATGTTAGCGGCAGGCTATCTATTCCTTAACTGTAACCATTTGCTGTCAATGTTTCTGAAATTGACTTTTCTTTCTTGTGATGGGAATTATTTTGTCGACGAAATCAACTGCCAAAAACAAGATAAGTGAAAAAACGGCAAAAAGTTTTGTTGTGATAATGTTACTATTGTATCATGCTCACTGGATATTTTTGCTCTGCCGTTGATACGCATTTTTTATTATTAAATAAAATTTATTTATCAACTTGTTTGAATCTATAAAATATAGCGAACAGACGATGTATCTCAAAGAGTTTGTTATTCAGAAGAGCCTATGCTTGTCAGAGAAGGGATACGCAATAGTCATCACATAAATTGTGATTCAATTTCTGAAAACAAAGGCTGTGAATCCAATAAATCAACATGCCCGTTCGCTGGAAAATTGTAGGAATTGATTTACGAATAAGAGACGCGCGTAGACTATTTTTTATTTGTCTCGCATCAGTGTCACGTGGACAGGGTGTGAATCCGAATCTCAAGAAAAAGTCAATTTGGCTGTAAAAGGTGCAAAACTCTGTTTTTGCAACGCTAACCAATATTTCTGTACACCCGATGCGGACGTGCAAAAAGTTGGAGAAAAGATTACATAACGCAGCTGCCCTGTTCTGCGTGCGCAACTAACATTGAGAGAAATGTGCGACGCGGTCGGCGTTATCAATGTACGCCGTAGAAAGAAATTATGGTTTAGCGTACTGTAAAAAAAAAACTTGGTCTTAACCCCTCAGAAATGTATGTTTTGGGTTACAATAGCAAAAACCAGATTAGTTAGAACGATGAGTATTGTGTCTTGTTTGAACTGATACTTAAAAGGATATCGATACGTCATTGAGCGTTTGTTGCGATTACAATGATCTGGGCGTGTATGTATTGACGCGAATAGTCGTTACTTAAAAGGATATCGCTACGTCATTAAGCGTTTGTTGCAATTACAATGGTTGATAGATGGGTTCACAATGAAATCATGGATCTAGAAGATCTTGTTGATAGATTGCAATCGATACTTTATACAAGTTTATTACAAAAAACCCCTTGAAAAAAAAATATTCCAAAATATACAATAAAATACATTGGCGAGGAAATGTAGTCTACACGTAGACCGAGTGCTCCGAACATTTCAACTACTTCTCAACAATTTGAGATTTTTCGTTTGGGATTAGAATAATAATATTAATATTACAATAAACTCCCAAAGTTAAAATTTTGAAATTAGGGGTTTGATTTTGATTTTGACGTAAGGAGATACCTAAAAAGAATGCTTAAAGTTTTCATCAAATTAAAAGATAGTTGTTGGGGAGATAATACTTAACATAATGAGGTATCTGCGAACATATACACGTTAAAGGAAAAGAGAAAATAAAAGAGAGGAAAAAATCTAAAAATATTGAAAATTACTTTCAAGTCGATTGTTAAACTTTTTCCTTCAAAACTTAATCCTACATATATCGATAAATTGAAAAAGCAAAAGGGAAAAAAAAAATAAATGGACAGAGAAAGAGAAAGAGAAAGAGAGTTTGGAGGGGAGGGGGGGCAATTCAGCAGGTATAAAGAAAATTCATATAATGAGAGAAAAAATATTAACAAAATAATTAATTAATTTACAGAAAAGACAATATTTATAATATAAGCAATTGTTCTTTTATATACCCTTGTGTACCCCCCCACCTTCTTTCATTAGTATTATTATTATTAAAAGGAATGTCCTTCATTTTGTGTATTGTCCATATATCTAAAATCTCCAAAGAGAAATTTTCAGAGTAAAAAAAAAAAAAAAAAAAGAGAAAAAGAGAAGGAAAAAAAAAAGGCTCAGACATTTAGAATATCATTTTTGTTTTCATTCAACTGGCAATCAAATTCCCGTCATCAGTTCTAATGCATTCAACTCCACAACCCTCTGCCTGAGCAAGCACGGTTAATTCTTTGATATTCTCTGAAAGGATTTCCCGCAGCTTTTTCAAACGACCAATAAGACACGGCACCATATCCACCGATATTCTCAATCGTTCCCTCCGCCTTTTCTTTTCGTCAACCTTCTCCTCATCAAACGATTTATTCTCCTTGTCGGAATCATCGTCGTTGATTATTATATCTTCCATCATATCGTCATCTGTTTCTTTCGATTGATGGATAACCTTTGACGCGTCATCTCCCAGTTCAGATTTGATGATATTTTTCAATACGTGAAAATGTCGCTCTGACGGCGTGCGTTCGATGACGTGAGTGCTACGGTTTCCGCCAAATATGTGAGTCTGGTCTTCCGCAACATCGCTGAGATCGAGTATAACATCGGCTTCTTCCCAGTAACTCTGATATTTGGCTTCAAGTGTATCGTAGCATAGCTCGGTGTTGTTAAGTGAGCGCAGAGTGTTGCCGAGGCATCTGGAGGCTGGCTGGATGGATTCGGTCAGGGTACGCTTTTGTTGACGAAGAGTTTCGAGTGCTAATGATGGATCGGGTGAGAATCGGATAAAGTCGAGTTAGTACATGTGAACGCTATATATACAGCACGTCTATCGTTCAATGGATAACATCATTACCTTTTATCTGAGAATTAAAGTCGAGTATGTTGAACATGTCCATACGAATAAAGATTTGAGATTCTTCGACAACCTCTGGAACGGGGATCTCTGGTGTTTCTATGACGTAAAAAGCATCCCAACTCTCGCGCTGTTTTGCTATTAGATAAAGATAATTTTCGAGTATATACGTTAGTTTTCGTACTGCATAGCCTTTCATGGATTAAATAAACCATTTTTTTACTTACGCTTCCGATACAAACTATCGGGTAAATCCTGCATAGGTATCTGCGGTAAAGACTTGCATCTATTATGTCTCCTTTTCTCCGCCTTTCCCCTGGTGAGCGGAAACGAGAAGGGTATAGGAGGCAAAGAAGGTCTTCTGCTGAACAGATTTGACGACTTTTGCTCCTCGGCAGCGATCATTGAATCCCAATCCTCAATTTCTTCGTCTTCTTCCTGCAAGGTTTCGTCCAGACTGGTGTGAACAAATGTAGATTGTGACGCCGACATTGGCGAATACTTCCAATTAGGCAGGTCGGGGACTGATAATGTCCTTCGTTTTCCCAAATACATATCAGGTTCGGAGCATATTGATGACATATCGTCGTCGTGAGGATGGACCGCGGTTGGCGGAGGAGTATATTTTCTCTTTGCTTTAAACCATCTAAAGCGACCGCGAGAAGATTTTTGTGGAGAGATTACCGGAGAGGGCGGAGCGGAACCCACTGACAAAGCGCGAGGTTTGTTGGAACGAGTAAAAACCTGGTGAAAGGTTGAAGCGGTACTCAGGGCGCTAGTGAAGAAGACCAGCTATAGTTTTGGGGGGAGGAATGGTGGAATGATACGCGAATAAGAAATCACGTAATTGATGTAAATTCAAAATGTACAATCGCAGCTTACCGAGCCCACTGCACTTTGTGGAGACATGTTTACACCGAAAAGACGAGTTGAATTCTAATCACACAGTTCAATAGGATAGTATTCCCGAGACACAGAATATCCAAAGAGTTGGATGATAATAATTTCCAATGACGATGAAGTGGGGGAAAACGGGGGGGAGGAGGGGTGAGTGAGAGGGGAGAGAGAGTCTCACTGCGGGGGGATTGCAAGTTACAGAGGTTAGAATTAGGAGACTAGGAAATATCAGACCACCTTCTCCTAGAATAATCGAACACATCCATGGGATGCAGTATTTAACAGATACGACGATTGTATGCAAGGTAATGTCATACCAAATATCATTCGCGAAGAAATGAATTTGGGAAACAAATATTACGCCGTACTTCGTATGTCATGTAGCAAAAAGCAAGAGAAATTCAAAACATACCAAGAACTCTTTCACGGACAAGAGAGAGGGGTTTACCGGAAACAACAAGCGACGGTGAGAGGGGAGAATTCAGGATAGGAAGGGAAGATGAGGATGGTAAGGGAATTGCTAGGGTATTGCTAGGGTATTGCGCTTCTTCTTTCTTTTTTTTTTTTTTCCCTTTGGCAATACCTTAGTTTTTTTTTCTTGATTCCGAGTGAGGGGGAAAAGGTATAAATAAATAGGTGAAGAGAGATCGCTGGTGGGAATATGTAATTGTGTAACAGTGTATAAATAAATATATAATAAAATGAAGTAAATAAACAATTAACGGGATATGGTATGGTACTTATTTATATTGTACATTGTATAATTTCTATACCTTAACTTATTAATATAATAATATAATCGTGGGTATATTCTATTTTTATTAAGATTCATCCGTACATTAGTTGATTATTAATTAATATAGTATAAAATATCACTGTACACAAAACCCGAATTGAGCATACAGCAGTATCCCCCGCTTGTACAGCTTGTTGCATTAACAATATGCTCCACAATAACCGATTACGCTTTACATTCACAAGACTATATTAGTGTCGTCGCATCTGATACACTAAAACGCAAGATGGATCTTATGAGCAAGAACAGATTGGATGGTTGGTGGTCTAATCGGTAGCACAGATTGTACAAGTTGGACAAGGCTGACATTCCTATGAAGCGATTACAGCAAGAAAGGGGAAAAAAGGAAGGGAAGGGGGATGGGGGAAAAAGAGAGACAAAAAAAGTGTAAACGCTTTTCTGGTTAAAAACATGAGATTGTTTGGATATTATATCGAGTATTGGGTAATTCCTCGGGAATGCATCATTGTTTCGAATATAGTTTGAGTTTGGATTTTAACATTTATTGCAAAAAAAAACATTACAGACACATGTCTTGAAAACTTTTAAGGACAATTGCACAAGAAATACCATTTTCTTGAACCTTTTAATATATAGTACCTCTGTATGTATGTATGTCCGATGTATGCGTATTTGGCTGTATGTCTGTGTGTGTCTGTGTGTCTGTGTGTCTGTGTGTGAGTATGTGTAGTGTGTAGTGTGTGTGTGTGGAGTGTATGTGTATGTGAGTGTTGTGTGAGTGTGTGTGTGCTCGTTGATTGGAATATTTGTAAGCAATAAGGTTTATCGCCTCTCGAAACACATTTTTGTGCTATGATTGTAATTAATCTCTACGATAAAACAAGCCCAGTATATTTAATTTTGCGGAGTTTTTCGGAGAATGTTTCAATTATATTGGTCAATTGTTGTAATAATGCTTTCTATTTAAGTCTTTATTCAACCCGTTGCGCTAACAGATAATATATGTAATAGTCTATTCTCATTCTAACAATGCTCGTTTGTCATTTCGGATGCGAAATTTCAAGAGTCTGGGGCCATAATGATAATAAAGAAAAGGTAAATTTTGTGTGAGACTGGAATGTTACCTAAACGACTATTACCCCATGCCAATATTTCTTAATATGATTAAAACGTGAGTGCAACGATAACAAAAAATGCCTTTGCACATAAAAAATTTTCACTCTGCCTCGTCAATCTTTAACACGCAAACAGAAAGTTACGTTATCATTACACCGTTCTACACCAGACGAGAATTTTCGTTAATTTGTAGCCAATTCCCTTTGTCTGGTTTCTCGAAACTTTCGACACTGTCATTTGTTATCTGTCGGTCATGGTCTGTGGACAGTGAAAAAGACTGTAGTACAATTCCTTATAGTAATATTAATTATTTTTTAGTTGCTTTTCGAACAATTAATATATTGATGCAAGTCGTGCCTTCTACGTCTTTCGAATTACTACCTCGGTTAGATTTGAAGTGTGGATGATCACAGCGATAAGAAATTACCGAGATGAACATTTTGCGTCGATAATTGTGTTTCTGTCATTTACTTTGTGAGATTGACATTGCGCATATTAATTTAGAGGATCATCCCGATTGGACATTATCGAAATAGTCCTCATATGAAATATACATCATTCTTATCTCATCTGTTATGACCTGTGATTCGCCATAATCACGCGCAATGTAAAAAGGATGGCTTTTTACAATGGGTGATATACATATTATACATGCAATTCAGGACATACATATGCTTATCGTGTAAAACCACTGATTCGAACTTTTTAATATTTAGTGTTACTTCTTCTCATTATATCATTATTATTATTATAACAACTGTAGCAACGTCAGCAGACTTATGGACAGCGGGTGACATGACAGAATATATATATCAATAGCATATAAGTATTATATCATCAATATATACTCATTAATCGGACTAATTCTGTTAATCATACATGTACTTTTATTCTCAATCCCTTTTTTGTCAGAACATTCTCCTCCATTTAAAAAATTATATATAGTTTTTACTTGCCAATACTATTATAATTAGACTTACTTTATATGTAAAGAAACAATCGAACTTTACTTATTACACATACGGGATGATAAGTATTATTATATCAAAGCACCAAGATTACACAGCATCAAGTTTACGCAATGTATTACGTATTACAAGTATTGGTATTACTATACCAGACATTTATAGTAAAACTCTTATCAAGTCAAGCAAATCACTCGATTATAAATGTCCTTTTTTTTTACCATCCCATCAATATTTCTTTACTTTTACGTTTGTAGAGACCCTCCCCTTCAAAAAAAAGGGGGGGTGGTTATCTTAATTTGATGACAGACAGTAGTAGTAGGGATACACAATATCATGCGTTCATGTCGATACGCTATTGGTCGAGACAACGTCAATTTCAATTCAATCATACGAAAGACATGATCACGCTGTGAATCGTAATGGTAGATTGGCAGACAAAAAGGAAAGAAAGGCGTTTTTCTTTGTTATTCGAAAACCTGTCCTGTCAGTCCGATCACGTCAAGTTTCCCCCGATATACGAAATACCTAACTACCGTTTTGGAACATTTTCAATGCTCGGTTCGAATATAGATGTAATAAACTCGCAGTAGTTGTGGGGTAATGGAAAATAGACGAACCGATGGAAATTAATTGACGATCAAGGCGTGGGATTGGAAAATAGACTATGGAAGAAAAGAAAGTAAATAGAACTTGTATTTGATAAATTTGAGTTTGATGTATATATTATTAATTGTTGTCGAGCCACTGTCTAATTGACAATATAAAGTAAAAGTACTTGTAATAACTTTTAACCCTAATATTACAACAGTGTATAATTAAATAGTAGATCGTAAAGTAACATCACATATGTTCTTATTTATTGACAAATCCAAACAGGGAAAATACTTCGCTCTATAGTGAACCCTGTGGATCCCCCTCTCAGACGCGTATCTTCCTGAGTACACTTTCTGTACCCGACCCCTTATGTATGACATCCCTAAGATGGTCTGTAAAGATCCTAATAAAGAACGATATCAATCGTAGGATAAAGTACGACACAATGAATGTAACAGTATCACTATAAATATCTGGAATAAAACGACATGCATTGCGTTATTCACTGTAATGCGTTCATAATCTAATAATATGTCATTGCTCTGCACTGGCAGCGGCAGTCGCACGGCAGCACTAGTCGGTTTGCATACAAAGACACCCAAATTTAACTTAGGGATTCATATCGTGATACCTGTTCTTTGTGTGCACAACTCTATTTCTTTTGCATCAAACCTTGCCGTCAATCATTATAATAGCATTCTAAATTTAGAAGGCAAGATTTTCGAAGCTATTTGAGAATTTCTTGGATAGTCTAACCATTGTTGGATAAGAGTAACATTCGACTATAAAGAAGGAAAAAGAAAAGGGAAAAAAAAATTCTTCTGAAATACCGAATAATTAGAGTGATGGGAAGAAAGTGAGAGAGAGAGACAAAGAAAAAGTGAGTTGGAAAAGCATGGATTTCAGTGACAAGATGTATTTTTAATTGCCAAAATGTGTTATCGAAAATCATTCATCTTGCAATTGCAATGGATATTTATAATTACCTGCAGTAAGAATAAACGCTTACGGATAAAATATAATTCTATAAATGTATAACGTTATGGTTATCGTTGTTTATGTCCGCACCGAACATACATTCTTCTAAACGTTCTCTTGCATCCAAACTATACCAATACGAGAATGACAGCAGCTATCCCTTTTTTTTTTTTAATAAACATACATAAGCTAATATATACATATTAATACCTATGCACTATCGAGTCTATTAAGTATAAAGGTTTTATCCGTTTATCCGTCGATCCATCTATTATCCCTCATTTAACGTTCTTCCAAGTTACAAGTCAAAACACAAGTACAATAAATACTCAATAAACCATCAGTTGAACACGGGGAAAATAGACTATTTTATGGTTAGTATCGGGATTCTTTATATGCCAACCGATGCTCGCGTATGCATTTAATAATGTATCACGAAATCATATACAAATGGGGGAAGTGATAGATGGGATGTGCATGCTTAAAGGTTAATGCCGTCATATTCTCATAATTGTTATCAGGTCGAAAAAAGCCAAGAACCAATTCGATTGAACGATAAGAGAGGGAAACTAAGCAGACGAGTAAGTTTGATGCTTCGATGAGACTCTAGATCCCCAGCATCGCAAACATTTCATTTGTGTACGGTTATGTATGTAGATCCAAATAACAATGCAAGCAAATGAACTAATACCGTTCAATTTGAATGTGCATTGCAGATACAATGTGTAATGGAACAATAGAACAAGTTCTAACTGGTGAGAGAAACAAACGCATGTACGATGGTTGTAACGTAACGAATCTTGTAAAACTGTTCAGCAAGAAATTTGATATATATAAAACTAACTTGTCAAAAATTATATCATACAAATCTCGGGTTTTTTTGCATGTGCTGGCAATCCAACTATTTTCTCACATGTCAATAACATTAGGTAGACATTGTCATATAGGGGAGAGCGAAAGCACGAAAGCACGAAAGAACAATATGATATCACATGATCCACTCGGGACAGGTCAGTAGTACCATTCGATTAATTCGATTAGCACACAAATCGTTTCATTTTTGGATACACGGTAAAACAAAATACCACTACGTAATGTTTATCTTCATCCCCACAAAGTCGACGTGGCACAATAATCGTGATATACAAATAACAAGTGGCAGTGCAAGATAAATTCCAAGTTTAGGCTTTGGATACCGAAACGATATTTCTATAAAGGTAATTTCATTAATGTCAATGAAGTTGCGCCCCAAGAAAAACAAAGCTTGTGTACTTTGAGTACTTTATTATTATTATTATTATTATATCACACACACATTCCATCTAGTAACGATTTTTCCTCCCTCCCTCCCATCTTTGGTTTGTTCGTTATTACCACCACACAGATAATCATCCCACCGTTTTACCGTCAAATAATCAAAGCCTGCATGCAAGTTATTTTTATCTCTCGCACGTACCATCATGACTAAGCACAATTGACCGCAACTTATCTGAGAGCAAACCAGTTTTTATTCAGGAAACCATTCTCATTTGTTCAATGGTAAATTTTTGAAAGACTTAAAAATAAAGCATTAAAATAATCAAGTGACCAATGTGGGAAAATGTTCTGCTGCGTCTGTTTAAGGGGGGGGTTGGCGGAAGAGGAAGGAGGGGCAGCGGCGACAGTGGGCGACGTATCAGACTCACATGATAACACGCACGCGAGCTACGTGTCATCCACAAAGATCTAGACATGGAAAGAGCTATTTGTCAATGGGTTAGTAATCAATAAAAACATCCAAATAATCGAGCTACTTGTTCCAAGGAAAAATCCCATACCCCGCAACAGGTTTTATATCTTACTACAGGCATTTTCAAAGTTTTTATCCATTGAGGGTTGAGTGAGGATAAATGATTTTACCAATAGTAAATTTTCCTTCGGCCGAGAGTTTCTACTTATTGTACAAACGCACAGTTTGACCGGCTATCGGGAACAGCATTGAGAAGAGAAAAGCTTTTGCTTATTAAAACGGTCAATCGGGTCAGAAACATATTGTAGTTGATGAGTAATGGTTGTAAGCCCTACGAGAATAGCGTCATCGGCTTCTGCTATTAATCATTGCGCTATTTTTACAATAGAACCTAGAACCTACCACATTCTCCGGATCGGGTTTACTCCGCGAACGATTGCTTCTGTGGATATACTATTAAACGTACTATATTATTTCTTTTAGCATACTTTCTGGTTCGCTCCTCGGCTCCTGATATCGCTCTCGGCATTACCATTTTCATAATTATTATGCGAAGGCATTACTGATTATCTTACCCATTTTGTTAATAGTTCCGTCTTTGCAGATGCATAGCCAAATCTCCCCCTCCAATGAATATCCTGCGTAAGATTTTATGGTTGATCGCCCATTAATACTGAAAAAACTTTCCCCAATTCATCAACGCATTTAATAGAGTCTATACCTTATATGCATTTATGACGTAATCTCGGGTAAGTTGTAGATTCGATTTAAACTGTAATTAATATTAAGAGCATTGTCTGGCAAGAATGTAAGATTACATCACTTTAAAGTGAAGGCAGTAACCATTATTGTTATCTATTGGTTTTTTCTTGTACAAAACACAGCGGTCATGCTTATCGGTGAAATACAACGCAAGAAAAAAGAAAACGGAAAAAGCCTCAAAACGTTACTGATTTTTCTCAGAGCTTGGTCGATTTGATGGCAGTTTTTGCTATGCCTTGATTTCTTCAACAGCACACACAACTTGAGCTTTTATGATTACCACAAGTATTGCGAGAACAAGGTCGCTGATAAGAATAACTTTACCGAGGCAGGTGGCAATTTTGTGTACAGTAAGTAACAATCCATTATGACAGGAATTGTTATTGTTCGTCAAATCCTGACGATCTCCGAATGGATCATCACTTGTGAAAAAATAGGCTAATTGATGATATGCTAAACTTTTTTCCTGTGTACTAACTATTACACACAATATGGCGTTGCCGCTTACTCGTAAGTAAAGAGCGCACCAACGCACCGCCAACATATCTCATGCAAAGTCAACAATGCGGGTGGTTCCCCGACTTATACATTAGATGAACGAACGACATTGATGTCAGTTGAACCAATTGAGAACAGCTCAAAAGGTCGTCCGAGACTTTATGTAAGAAAAACTTCCACGGTAAAGATTCGATTTACGGTGCAATTCTGTTGTTTCTCTTTTCTGACAATGTTTTCACATTCCGAACCTGGTTCTATACCTGAGACGATATGGATCTATTAACTTGAAATTGCAAAATTACTACCTTGATTTCAGTCCGACGCTTAATCTATTACTAAAAGAGCATGCAAATAGGAATTTATAAGAGGGGCAAAAAAATCAGAATTCATCGCAAACTAAAAAAAAAATAAAGCTTAAAGTTTCACAATTAAATGTTATGGAACAAATAATTGTTTGCATATGGCTAATAAACAGCGCGAAATTACAACAATAATTATATATCAAAAAAGTTACATATTTACCTACTGATACCAAAGTAAGACTGTTGGCTGTATCTTCAGTAAAATGAAATGAGTTCCATGAACTTGTGTTCTCACACATATTAATATTACACGTAATATAATATTATAATACCACATCTTCAAAAGCGTTGATATTCTACTCATATGATTATAAAATTTGCAGTAATATCTTCACCATCTTTGGAGATGGCCATGAACAAAGGTATAAATAACATTAATTTTATAAACTAGCAATGCCAGTTGTATAGGTACCACAGATTTTATTGCAGACGTTGATAAAAAAATTACTGAATGAGCCCACAAAGCTAGTTTAATAAAACAAATAATAGGCTTGCCCTTTAAAACACGGGATAAAATAGTAAAAATAATAAATAAATTATTTACTGCAAGCAAATTAGCCAACAAACTCTGGAGGTAGTCTTAAAAAACGTCTCAAAAATTGTTAATTGAAAGCAAAGAAAACTTAGTAAATTGATTTGAGAATGGAAAAGTAAACTAATACTAATGTTACTTTATTATTAACATTGGTGATGCTTTTCTAAGATAATACTAGTGGGCATAATAACTATATAGAAAATTTAATTTTCAAATATTTGTAAGCGTAAGCTTGTATTAAATATAATATCATAAAGCTATCTAATTTAAATACAGCTGTTTGAGTGACTGGTGTTGCTAAGACCCAAACCTTCCTCAGAATCGAAGAAAAAGGTTAATTGTTATATATTATAGCTGCCAACATGTTTTGTTATCAAGCTATCCTATGCTAATCTATTAGAAATAAAATTTTCGTATGTTTATTATTACACTTACTCATTACAAGATAAATTAAATACAACGTTAAGTAATTGTTTAACCGTTTACATTTCTTTGATAAATTCAAAAAAACTTTCTAATTTCAGCAAATTAAATTCAATAAAAGCACCATTACAACCAGTTGGGCCAACACAGATGATTATACACCATAGCCACTAAATATCATATTAATATGCAACGTATGACAATGTTGTATGTTAATTTGGAATTCTGTTCAAGATCCCATGAGCATACACACTGTTACTGTGACCATTTGTGATTGAAGTCTGTGTGTATTAACTGCAGGAGGTCACACTGCATTAATGTTGTCTTGCCACACCCGGGACTAGTTGTGACTGTAGGGTACTAATAAAGTCACTTTGAAACCTTGGATGTATTTGTCTGTACCTCATCAATGGAGATATTCTATTCATGTGCAAATCAGACCATAATGATATGCTTCTTTTCTATGCATTGTTTGATTGTTTTCAACTCCTCATTATCATGGCGAGCTGTGAATGTAAATTTCCCGGCTTTCTATATAGGTGATATGACAACATGAATATTGACATATTTTCATCAGGCAAGATGTCTTTTCACAAAAAAAAAAGTATTATGAGTAAGAAAACTGTACATACAAGATTTTGAAGGGGTGTACTTTCGCAGTAACTGTTGTGATGACACTGACTTGGGGGCTTGAATATTGCAAGCGCCTCAAGTACGTCACTTTTGAACACAAGACGTGGTTTTTTGGAAACATGTTCTGTTTACAAACATATATAATAATAAGTAAAGTATCGCAGAACAGCAAACTTTATGAAGAGTAGTTCGATGCCACCCAACGTATTAAGAAAACATATTAATGTACACACTATTTTATGCCCCAAACACCTGAATTACAAAGTCTTTACCTCGTCTCAACTCTTCCCAACAGAATATTTTTTTTTCCCATCAAGGTAGGAATACAATGACAGGAAAGTAGCCGCTCGCCCTGGGTTATCAACCGGAAGAGCTTCAACGTGGTCTATATCTTTCTCCGTTTTCCTAATTTTTCTTACACAGTTTTGAGTTGCTCGTTCGTTTGTATTGGGAAGATACTAAAGAGTAACAGTCCTTATGGTACAACTTGTAAACGGCCGATTTCGCTGTCTACCACGGAATTATTTGATTGGTCAAAAATTCCACCCCGAATATTTTGGATCGG
>CAJVPJ010000216.1:0-34217 GCA_910592205.1 Paraglomus occultum | reverse complement strand
ACCACAAATGCACCACACGGGACTACATCGGAGTATTCCACATGTGGAGCAGAAGCCATATCGAGAATAACAATGGTCAAAGCGTTCATTAGCAACCATGTAATAGTTATTAGTTTTGCTGGGCGAGTTGGAATTGAACCAACGATAGGTTTTAAGTGCAGAAAAAAGTCCCTTGTCATTAGACTTGGTGAATCCAATAATGAGTCTGTTGCGACGATTAAGCCATTCGGAGTACCTAGTACCGTCTAAAGTTATTGTCATTGTTGTTGTACTTGTGTGTTGGAAGTGAGTATATTCTAGCAAACTCACTCACAAGTGTTGGTGTGCACTCTTCGCTACTTCCAAGTAATACTAGCGTTATTGCATATCGGTTGCGAACAGCGTAGTAAACGTTGTCAATTTGAGTCGGCTTTACGTTGGTGATTTCCTTGTAAGGAATCCATTCAAGTTTATTGTATCCATTCGCATAACGGGATTGAACCAAATCGTCTATTGCTGGATTAACAGTTTCTGATGACAACGACATAGTAACAAGTTGAGTTTAAGGATTCTTTTCAAGTTGAACAAATGTTCGTTCTTCAATACTTGTGTTACATCGCACATCCGCAGGTACATCGTTTCACGCATATTAGTATTACATTATAGATTTTTGTTTGCCCAAGTCCCCTTTTTATTTACCTACATTACGTCCATTCATCTTTCCAGGGCAAGGGACGTCTTATATTCTAATAATTTTATCTTCATTATTCTTGTCATGCTAAAGTAATATGCGATAAGAGTATAACTGAGCCTTTTGCCAACTTTCAAGCACTTGGGCAGTGTAGCGTAACGCTTATCGATAATTGGGTTAGATATCGGTAGTAGCTATGCTCATAGCACTAATACCAATACACAATATAGCACATGTGCTATAAGAAAATGTGGCTATTTTTTAAAATATTAAATAAAAAAATTTGGAAAAATATTAAATAAAAAAATTTTTACATTTGAAGGAAGTAAGCTACGTTCATAAAAACTATGCCAATGGATACTCTATAACACGCACTTTAAGAAAATAATACTACTTTTTCGTTTCCTTTGACAGAATCGTAAGTTTACAAATGTAAAACCTTTTTTATTTCATATTTCATAAAAAAATTAAAAAATAGCCACATTTTCTTATAGCACATGTGCTATATTGTGTATTGGTATTAGTGCTATGAGCATAGCTTGCTTCCTTCAAAAACCTTAGGGATTTGAAGTTTGCGTTTTTTCACTATTGAAAGTGATCGGCAAAAAAAAACTTCGAATTTGGCTTTTCATATAAGAGGTCCCTATGTTTGTATATCTAACCCCCCAAAATATTATATATTAATATAATAACCTAATTATATAAAAAGGGGTTGCCAGTATTAATCAGGTGATTGGGAAATTATATTGCAAAATGGACTAATAATAATCACAGATCGAGCTGATGACCAGAACAATTACTCAAAGCTGGCCACGCGGCGAAATTGACATTCAGACGAATCGATTGGACGATTTTAATAACGATATAACTCACAAATTTGATATTGCGGACTTGTCGACATTACCGAATGAACAGAAACTCTCAAACAAGTCAAGTCAATTTGCCTTATTCTTGCGACTCGTAATATCCAATTTCGGAATCCCCATGTCACCGCGCGCGCGCAACTCGTAACTTGTTGCAAGAATAGCATTCCCGAGTTCTTAGAACGCCTCACATTCCCGGCATTGATGTGTAAGAAACAGATAGATTCCCAGTTGTCATCTTTCGGATAAGAGGGTTTGAGACAATATTCGAACTTGCTGTAATACTGATAGCATTCAATAATCCAATGCGAAGACCCTAGTGAGGTAATGTACTTACCGTTACTATGTCAATTCTGCTACAAGAGGCAAATAATAGCGACCGTTGGTGAACTTTTTGTTGGGGATCCTCGGCCTACGGGTACTCTTCGGCTTGCTACATAATGATCTTTTATTTAGGCTACATAATAGTCTGTAATAATATTTTAACAGCATGTAAACCAATTTCATAGTTACAAAATATTTTAAATTTCACCGCGGAGATATTCACGAAAATGTGTATCGGCCCCCGCTCATGTACTTATTTTGATGTCTAATCTTTTGTCGCCAACCAATGCCCACAAAGTTTTCGAAATCAATTGTTTTATATGGCTTTAATTGTTCCATTAATATTAACCTTAACATCAAACTTTGAACATGTTTGTTTCAAGAGCCGAGCTAATCTGTTCCGTTTAAAGTTATTTCAAGTCTTTGCTAATGCTAGACATACTCATCCTCAAACAGCTGAAACTAGTTTTACGTTCTCTCTACAACTTCTCGCGACCTCTGTCATATTTTTCAAGGCCAACTCCACCTCTTTCCATTGTCTCGTTTTAAGCCCACAATCCGGATTAACCCAGGTATCTTCACGTTTTAAATACCTTAGCATTTCCTTTAAACGATGTTTCATTTCATCTTGTTGCGGAATACGCGGTGAATGGATATCATAGATTCCTGGTCCAATTTCATTCGGGTATGCAAATGATTCGGCATGGAGAAACTTCAAATCAGATCGAGAGTTTTCGATCGTGATCACATCAGCATCCATACGTGAAATTGCACCAATGATATCTTGAAAGTCTGAATAACACATATGAGTATGGATTTGCGTGGTATCGGCAACCGGAGAACTGGCGAGCAGAAAGCTAAAAGGATAATACAAATAAGAAGATTGAGTGGAATATATCGTAACGAGACTTTTCCTGATACCGTGATATTGAAATACCGACCAATCAACAGCCCACTCCAAGTACTCTTGCCATTCACCACGACGTAAAGGTAACCCTTCACGCAAGGCTGGTTCATCGATTTGAATGATGCTGATCCCAGCGGTCTCCAAGTTAGTGACTTCATCTCGAATTGCCAAGGCAAGTTGTTGTGTGGTCAGCTTGCGAGGTTGATCATCACGAACGAATGACCATTGTAACATGGTAACTGCATGGGATTTCAAAAATAGTTATTAGCTAGATAGTTATTAGCCATTAATTATGACGTACATCTGAATTTTGACAACACGTACCAGGACCGGTTAACATTCCCTTCAGCGGTTTCTTGGTCAACAATTGAGCATACTTTGTGATATCTACCGTAATAGGTTTCGGGAGATGGATGTCACCGTAAATAATCGGTGGTTTGACACAGCGAGAACCATAGCTTTGGACCCAACCATTCTTCGTAAAGACATAACCATCCATATGTTCTCCGAAATATTCCACCATGTCAGTACGCTCGAATTCTCCGTGAACAAGAACATCAATACCACATTCTTCCTGAAAACGGATGCATTTTTTTATTTCGTCCTTGATAAATTCGTCATATTGCTCTTTCGAGAGTTGACCACTCCTAAACGCCGCACGCGCTTTGCGAACTTCCGCCGTTTGAGGAAAACTTCCAATAGTAGTGGTTGGGAAACGAGGCAACTTGAGCCGTTCATGTTGCTTCACTTTGCGCTCGCTAAAGGGCGATCTACGCATCATGTCACGTGTCACTCCTTTTAGCCTTTCTTGAACGACAGGGTTATGAATTTTTGGTGATGTGCGACGATTTTGAATGGATACTTGGTTAGCCTCCAACTCAGCTTGAATGCTATCGATACCGTCATTCGCAGCTTTGGCAAGGAGAACGAGTTCTTTAATCTTTTCAACAGAGAAAGCAAGCCAATCCTTGATCTCAGGTGCCAATTCAACTTCTGCAGCCAAAGAATGCGGAGTGTGAAGTAATGAACACGACGATGCAATTATAACACGATCTGCCCCTAAAGTCGTTATAGCTTTGCTAACAATATCGAAAGCAGCACGTAGATCCCTTTTCCAGATATTACGCCCATCAATGACACCAATGGACAGCTGGAGTGTTGGATGTTTCGCGACGGCGTTGAGAATTGTATCAAATTGTTGTGGAGCCCTGACTAGATCGATGTGAAGGCCACTAATGGGAAGATTAGGGAAAATGAAAGACAAGTTGGGTGTGATATCGCCAAAGTAGGTGGTGAGTTGTATTTTTATTGATCCCTCTGCAACTTTGGAGAGACGCGAGTATGCGGTGAGGTAACTTTGAGCCAATTTGGGATCCAAATCCATTACCAAAAATGATTCATCAAATTGAAGTGAAGATGCCCCAGCTTCGGCTAGAAGCCTAACGATCTCTTCGTATACAGGTAAAAGTCTGTCCAAGAGTTGGATCGGTGCGAAGCCCACTTGTGCATTCGATGAAGCTTTGCCAAGAAGGAGCAAGGAAACTGGACCGATGAAAACAGGTCGAGTTTCAATACCAAGAGATTTTGCTTGTTTGTACTCTTCAAGAAACTTAGTACTAGTCAACTTGAATTGCTGTGTCGGTTCGAATTCGGGAACGATGAAATGGTCTACAGGTGATCAAGCGTATAGAAATAAATATCGCCGTGCAAAAACTGATGCACATAAAAGAGAGATCGAATGACTGCTATGCTACTTACAATTCGTGTCAAACCACTTTTTCATCTCCATCGCAGGCAAATCTATAGCAGGCGCATCAGAGCCCTCATTAAATTTCTGATAACCTCTCGCCATGGCAAAGTATGTCGATAGTGCATCGCCTTCTAATGTGGAGGGTAACTCATTTTCATCCTTGATGAAGACATCTCGATAGCGCTTCGGGATAGCACCAACCATGAATGCATGGTCCAAGACATGATCATACAACGAGAAGTCATTACTCGGAATAATATTCAACCCAAGTTCTTTTTGGAGCACCCAATGATCTTTGCGCAGTTCACGAATGCCTTCCAAAAGGGTGGACTCGGTAATATTGTCTGACCAGAAAGATTCAACCAGGCGCTTCAGTTCACGGTTTGCACCCATGCGTGGAAAACCTAGGATAGCAGAGCGGGTCGACATATTTACCAAACTTTCGCTGTAATCTCCAAATTTTTTTTTTCAAAGAGTGAAAGTATTTTTGGGGGGAATGTTGGAAACGCGAGTATTAAACATTAGTTTCATTAATTTATGATTGGGCGAGAATGTTCGTATAAAATTACTTATAGACGACTGATCTTGATCTAGATGATCGTCAGATCATCCCCATTTTTCATTTCGCAAACCAATAGACTTCTGGCGGGCGACTTGGGCGTTTATGTAAATAGATTGATTAAACGTGCTTTTCTTTATGCGTTTTTGCTTTTTATTGAAGAGTGAAAAGATTAAATTACAGAATAAACGGTCAGAGAAGCAGAAAAAGAAATACGAGGCCATCGTCATGATCTAGATAATCAGCAAGCATTTTGGGGTACAGATTTGAGATTTGTGGTACCGTGCTACAGAACTCCTGTAAAAATTTTACTCATCATTTTCATAGATCAGTCGTCCAAATATGTAATTATAATGGGGTGTTTATTTTCGGAGGTTAGACATCTGTGCAACAAAATTGCATGAATAGAACAGTTTGTGTTAATTAATACCGTATCCTCTCGTGAATAAGCACCGCCCCCTCGATCATATGAAAATGATCGGAACCATCACGCAAATAATAAACTTTAGGGGGTTATCTAACATTAATCGCAGTAACGAAGACTTTTTATAAAAAATTTTTTAAAGAGGTGTTTTACTCGGGGGATATTTTGGTACACTCACATTTATGTAACACTCTATAATAAAAACCGTGTGGTAAAACGTAACGAATTTTACGTTTCTTCCTCGCTACAATATTGTAATTTCGTGTTAACAAACTTACGAGACGTTTCTATTCTTGCATAAGTGCAATCCACTCATTGTTTTAATAAGTCTGACAAAAATTTTGGCGAGCGAAAACGTTTCTTGACGGGCTATGCACAATAAAGTGTGAATTTGTTTCTACAAAATACATTCGTGCTTCATAATTAATAAATAACAGCTTATGTCAATTTGATATTACTTGTATCACGTCACAAGATAATATCTGATCAGGGGTTTTCGGCCCTAAACTGCTGCAGAGTACTACAGATAAAAAATCTCTAAGTGCACACCCTCCTAAATGCACAGTTTGACACGGCCTGAACTTGGGACTTGGTGATAATTGCACACCTCTCTATCCTGCGCGTTGCAGTAGGTTTTCAGTATAAACTATTGTTCCTATGCATACACGTAATTAATATTTGTATTGATCAATCAGATTATTGCTATTCTCTTTGTAAATAGAATTTACGTAACGTGCATGAATGATGGCCACCAAGGACAGAGATTGGAATAGCAATAGTCATTATAATTTTTGTTTATGTTAATGAGTCAGTACTAATGCATGCTTGATGACTTGAGTAAAGTGATTAATAAGCTTTATTTCAGACCTAATACTGATAAATTTTGTTTATCTATATTCCTTAAGAGAATATTGTATATGATCGATTCTATATTATTAAGAGTGTTCTGTATTCCAATAATGTTTGATCTATTAGAACCTAACCATAGATGATATTTTGTTTGTAATTCTTATACTTTTAAATTGTATACGATACGTAGTGCGTCGTCATTGGTCAATTGCCTCCATGTCGATCTCAACCAACCCGTGTGACTTGTACCTATAAACATCTTTTAACTTGCTGGCTCCGCTATTTGGAGAGCTTCTGCAGTAAGTGAATTATTTTTATCAAAATCAGACTTCTTTGCTGGTTTTGTTGTCTAGTTTGAGGCCGTTGAAATTTCTGACATGGGCTCCAGACAATTTCATTGGGCGCCAATCGTGACCAAGAGAATCTCCATATTAATATTTGAGCATTATGACATGCAATATATCAGACGTAATTTCCCACCCGGACGACTTGATATATATAATAATGTATGATCAAAGTTTTCAATCGTATAAATTATACACTATTACTGAGTACAATAATTACGCAACATTTCTACCCCAGGATTACCATCATAAATTGTGCGGACACAAGACTGCGATAGGTAAAATTATAACGCAAACTTTAGATGCCAAACTTAAATTTTACGTATAAGCAATAATCACGCGACTGTAAATTAATATATTGACGCTGTTGCCCCCAGAACAACCAGACACAGCTTTGATCGCTTTTTTAACATGCCTCACGTTACAACGTTCTCCCTCCCCAACCTCGCTGCAATTGTATATTCTTCGGAATTGATGATCGGATAATGTTCACAGTCTGCAATTTCACGTCAAATAACGTAAATATGAGCTTCAAATATGACACATACGTAATTAACATCCACAGTTCTGATTATCCAATTATAATAAAACATTAATGTCTAAAATAACTTAACGCATAATATTACTCACAAGACACTACTCATTAGAAAAATATATAAACAAAAAAAATTAAACTGTTCTCTGACAGTGTACCCCTAATCTGTTTTACAATATAATTAGTTCTGATATTGAAGATTGTAAACAGTTGAATACGTAATTATTCAGGGAAACGCTGTTTAAACTTATAATGGAAGTAGGAATACATACTAACATATGCTCTCGCTTACTAATTATTGAACAGTCAAATATTTTTTTGGTCAAATCCCATACATAGTTTTTTCATGTGTTTCTACTTGTATTCTGTTTTATGCAGATCTGTATCATAGACAGAGCGATTATTGATCTTTTCATTTTTTACTTTCTTGATTTATGAATTTAGACATGTTTGTTGAAAAAGATTAATGAAACACACCCATAAAACAACACACCCAGACCGAAGCGAAGCCTTGTCTAAATAGTGTACATATAAATTGAATACTAATACGGCTAACCCATAACAATACTGCGGGGTAAAGTTTTTATTATAATCAGAAATTCCTTATAACCAATGTCTCTTCACAGTACGAAGTAGTTATTTATGATTAGTTTTATTATATTCACCTTTTATCTAACTGGCTAGGAGTCGTCGGTTTATTAATGCTTAACCTATTAGCCTTTCAACTTACAACATGTCTAAAAACATATTAACAATCAAAGAAACTAGGCGATATACACCAAAACTTTAAGCTCAAAATCAAAGACTCTTATTGAAAGATAATGTAATATTCGAACTCGGCAACACCAATTATCTGTTTATAACGATCAATCTTTTTACATATTATATGCAACACTATCTGTTTACCGCCGATTTGTAACTTCTAATATCAATCGACCATATCGACCGAGAATTTTATTCATATCAAGTATATCGTCGTATTTAAGTATCCTTGACAACTCGCGTAATAGAAAGACCTTCATTCAACATTTTGTGTCACTAAGTTATAAACAATAGACAAGTTAATATTAATATTTCTGAATATACGCGTAACCAATTGTTGTCGGTCATACCTGCAATGGAATCAAAATCATGACTGTTTCTTGGTTTGGGCAAATCTCCAGTAGGTAGTACCTTACTAGAATATTTACTCTCCTTTTCAAGACTTGATAAAGGTCTTACATTATTATAATAAATGGTATTCCATACGTCATCAAAATTACCCTTATCCAACTCTTGCCCAAGATTGAAAATATGAGGCCAAATCGTGAATGCATCCGGACGTTTGTCAGGATCAGCATCACAACACCATTCAGCAAGTTTCCTGTATTCTTCTGGTGTTGAGTCAGGCATCCCTGGCCGCAGCCCGCCCATGATATCACATACTAAATCTCTGTCAAATTCTCTATCTCTAAAAGGTGGTTCACCACTAGCAAGTAAATACATTATAATACCAAAAGAATATATGTCTGACTTTTGAGTAAATTCATATGTATGAAAGACTTCCGGCGCAATAAAGGGTATAATGCCTCGAATGTTTAAATTTTTCTGATGTGAATCCGCTGATTGAGAAAGACCAAGATCACATATGTATGATTCTATTTTAGGCTTATCATCATCCTGATTGTCATGCATAACTATATTCCAACCATGAAGATCACAATGCACTAACCCTGCATTATGAATATCTTTCAGATAATATGCAATATCCTCCAGATGCTGTAGTTTCATTCTCCATGTTAATTTGTTAACATTTTCACCCAAATAAGACATAAGGCTACCTTTGTTGGCGTATTGCATAATAATCAAGCATTCTTTTGTGTTCGGATCTTGCGTGACTCCATAAAGCCGAAGGAAATTAAAAGATAAACACTTGCTATGATTAATGAACTGTTAAATAAAATAAAAAGGGTCAGATTAAATATGGGCGTTAGTTAATCATATAAAAAAATGCTTACTTCGGACATAACGATAAGTAATTCCGGCGCCTTATTAAAACGTTTAAGCGCAACGATTCCCGACACATTTTTATTGTCGCCTTCATATTTGGAAGTATAAATTGTTCCATAACCACCAGATCCGATCTCTTCGAGTTTATAGAAGTTGTCATATTGCATATACTGTACATTTTTGTAAAGAGGTATAAATTTATGTATATCATGGTAGAAAACTAAATAATATTCCCCGGTAGATGGCTCACGAGTGATTCCAATTATCCAAATTAAAATATTCTCAGGTGTTAATATTTCTGGGTATTCATTAATAAGCTATTTGAAGAAACAATACAAAACCATCAGATATACAACACAATCAATGCAAGAACACATGCTTAATATTATTGTGTTACACTTGAAATAATATACCTGAAAATCAAACCGATCAGCAGCTTGTTCAACTACTTTTTTGAGCATCACTCCAACTGTCAATCCATTTGCTCTCGGATCTAACCAATTTGCTGTATGACGCAATGAGGTCATCTGTCGTACATCTGTCAATAAATAATACTCTACCCATCGGATATAGGGATCGTCCTCTTCCTTTACATTATTCCATGATTCCATAATGAATAAATCCAAACCTTTGTTGCCCGTGGTCCAGTCAGGAGGTGCTGGGGATTTACATTTGAAACAGAATGCATCTATCTTAGGGTTTAATTGCACTGTGCACGCCAGACATAATCCACGTTCATCCACTTCTTTTATGAGATAATACTTTCGTTCCCGTGATTTGTACGTAAATCCGATGGTAACCCAAACACCTGTGTTAAGAATATCAGGATGCCTATCACATAACTAGTGGAAATGATACATAATAACATGTCAATAACCATTTAAACTATTCAATAAATATGACAAATAAGTAAATAGTTACCTCGGCATAATGTAAATCATGTGTCCAGTCTGTTTCAAGTGGAATCAGTTTAACACGAGCATAATAAGTAGAAGCAGGTAGACCATACAAGTATACCCATCCATATCCGTAATCACGAATACAATCGAATGGAATCCATTCCAAATAGGCGTCGTTTGGTGAGTTTGTTTGTAGTTGAGATTTCTTAATAAAGTCATCGAGTTTGTGATTGTTGCTAGTCCACCTATCGGATAATTGTTTATAACCACAAATGCACCACACGGGACTACATCGGAGTATTCCACATGTGGAGCAGAAGCCATATCGAGAATAATAATGGTAAAAGACTTTATGAGCAACCATGTAATAGTTATCGTCGTTAGACTTGGTGAATCCAATAATGCTTCTGTTGCGATGATAAAGCCATACGGAGCATCGTCTAAAGTTATTGTCATTGTTATCGTATTTGTGTGTTGGAAGTGAGTATATTCTAGCAAACTCACTCACAAGTGTTGGCGTACATGTTTCATCGCTTCCAAGTCGTAGTAACGTATAACTACCAGCGTAGTAGACGTTGTCAATCTGTGTTGGTTCTATATTGGTAGTTTTCAAATAATGCATCCATTCAAGTGGTAAATGATCGTTTGATAACGAGGATTGGACCAAGTTTTCAATGCTTGGATTATCACAATGCATATCCATGTTGTCAGTTCCAAGGGTCAAGTGAGAATATTTTGTTACACTGCAAAATTTACTATAGATATGTGAAACGTTGAATATTACTGTATTACGCAACACCATTTATTCCATACAATTCGTTTTGTCAAAAAGTTTTTGGCAACTACAGTTATATCATTGAATATCGCGGTGATTATAGGAGAAGTTTACTTGTCTTGTTTGTTAACAGCTATATGCATGTATAATACAGGCACTTTTTAGGCACGTCCTCAACCAAGTAATCAATTGAGATTAAAGTGATAAAACACACTGACCAACGGTCCATTGCCTTTTTTCTGGTAATTATTTACAACTATTATTTTGTTGTTTAGACATAACAGACAGACATCATTGTATCATTCTTTATTTATAAGTCAGCAAATGTGTTGCAATATTTTACTTGTCATGATAACAATAACGTGTACATTCTACAACTTGCGTTCTTTTTTCCTGAACAATAAAAAGTTTGTAAGTCGCTTCTCAAACTTACTTTCTTATTGTCGTTAAATATTAAAAAATTTTCAAGTTAGCTAGCTGCAAATATTGAATACTGAGATTATTGAAGTATATAGGGAAAAAGGGATACTGTTGCGAAGTTAAATTTTACTTGGACAACTTTAAAATTTTCGTGCTATTTTTGACTCACATGGTCTACGCTCAATTTAAAGATACTATATTATTTATTATTATGACAAACCACTTCGGAATGCAAACGACTGTTATAGTGGGGATATTGTTATTTCATAGTTATATCATCTTTTTTTCTTGCACATTTTTCTCGTGATCTTTTTTATCATGCTTTTCGGTCACTATAACAATAATACTCATAAAAATAATTATGCAACTAATGTCGCTGGTAAGAAATTTATTATAAATACTAACGCAAGTCGTTGTCACAACATTTTTTATTAGTATTCTTGGATGGATTGTGATGACTGTTCGTCTATCATTAGCATTATTGCACCGGATTATTGTTAGAGTTTTCACTGACTCATTAATGTTACTAAAAAATTACAGATAGCTGTTTATTTTAAAAACGATGAGCCTGCATCTAAAAGGAAGAGAGTGTTTTATATAAACTGGCTCAAGGATTATGATAACGCATTGCGTGATCACAGTAAATAGTTAAAAATCAAACCAAACAATGCGTGGGCGTTGAGCAAAAGAGGAGATGTATATTGCAAGCTTAACAAATACAACAATGCCTTGACCTATTTAAACGGTTTATTGGAGGCCGAACTGAATAACGTTTTTGCGTTAAAAAGAGAGGAGATGTATATCGCATGCTCAATCAATACAATAATGCTTTACAGGATTCTAACAAATTGTTGGAGAATGAACCACATAATTTATGGTCATTAAGCAGAAGAGGAAAGGTCTACTGTCTATTTGACTTGTATGAAAGCGCCATAATAATAACCGATCTCGATCAGTCTTTAGCAATCGAGCCAAACAATGCAAACGCATTGAGTGGAAATGGTAAAGTCTATTACCAACTCAATGTATACGAGATTAGGCATTAAAAATCTAAACCATGCGCTAAAAATCAAACCAGACACTGAGTAGAATGGGAGCTGTTTAATTACAAAATCAGAAAGTTTGACAATGCTTTGAACTATTTCAACAAGTTATCGGAGATTAAACCAAATGGGCGTTAAGCAAAAGAGGTGCTGTTCATTATGAGACTCAAAAGTATAGCAACGCGTTGGGCAATCTCGTGAAATCAAGCCCGAATAATACATGGGTTTTGGGTGTAAGAGGATACGTTTATTACATAAATGGCAGGTATAATGACGCGGTGAATGGTTTTAGCAAATCATTGGAGATTGAACCAAATGATGCGTGGGCGTTGAGCAAAAGAGATGTATATTACAAATTAAAGAATTGCTATAGTGCGTTGCGTAATCTCAATAGGTACTAGAGTTAATGTGTGGACATTGAGTGTAAGAATAGATATTTAAAAAGAGCTCAATCGGTATGATGCCGCATCACAAGGTCTCAACTGTTAGAGATTGATCCAAAAAATGTACAGGTATTTAAAAGAAAGAAGAAATGTATCGTGCGTCAGAGGAAGGGAAATTTACTATACAATAATATTTGCAGTAGATTGACAACACTCATTGTTTGCCACAATAACCCCTTTTTCCTTATCAATCGCTTTTAATCACGGTTAATTAGGTACAAGTATTTGATAAAATCATCAACAGACTTTTGTCCGTGTAATATTATCAAAAGCTTCAGTCGGGTTTACCAACTACATTTAAGATTCTCAACCCTGTGCATTTCTCGACTAATTATTATACATGTTTTTTTTTATTATCGTGTATTATCCCAAGGAAATATAGGCGATAAGAACAAAGCAAACTGATCTTTTATCATTGAAAATTGTGAGCTTTTTTTCTTGTTTAATAGAATGTTGCAAAAGTTTATTTACCGCACTGCTCAGCTTGCAAATGATGCAAAAAAGGCTTTCAAAACAGTTAACAAGGATTACTATAATCGATCTCCTATACTGTCTATTTCCTCTGCGGCTACATTTTATGCAGTCTTACAAAGTTTTCGATCTCGACTAGTCATAGTCATGTGTGAGTCTTCTCATCCAATTCTTAATAAAGCTCATTCCTTTACGTTATTGGTATCTTGTAACATTCATAATTTAATATTTGCCATTTCCATGTCCGATATTCAGCATAAGATCGGATCGCTAAAAGATTAAAAAGTGCGCGTAACTGTATCCTCCTCATTATATGGCAATATCCAAAAAGCATTTTATTTAAAATAAGACCTTGATAGGTCTAGATAATAAACGAAAATTGTTAAATGTTAAGCAGCACCCACAGCATAATGTACTATCCGTTTAATGCTTAATATTTTACTTATTACAACATTAGTAAGTGGTTTACACTTTCTATGGAGATTAATTTAAAAGTTATTGTAATGTCATTGTTGTTAAAAAACTAATGCTGATGTTGCCTTTCAAATTGAGTTAATTTTCTTATGTAATAAAATTTGGCATATTATATAATTATAATACATTTTTTAATCGCAAACCATACACAACCCTCTTATACAGTCACCAATTTTGCATAGAAAAGATCGACTATAATGCAAATTAAATCTATTTACTATTGAAAATTTAACACGAGTTATCTAAACAGGAGTAATAATAAAAAAAATAATTTCTATAACCTTGGAATACTTAATACGCATCTAACATGTTTGATAAAGCTACTCACCCAAAGGACGTCCCGCAACATACGCGACAAAAAATAGAACGTAGATTTGTGTTTCAGAAAATGCGAAAACATTGTCAGTTAATATTACCAATTAATATATTATATTACCAAAGTTTTTGTCAAGTAAAAACATGCCCATATATTAACTAGAAATATCTATCCGTTGTTTATACTGTAAAAGTTTTATTGTTATTTGCTTTAAAATAAATGCGCGATTGTGATAGATGTAAGTATAATTCAACCTCAAAGCTTCTGGAATAGTTCCACCGAAGAAATGGTCAGACGAATAATTAACCAAAATCTGTGTTTACAAGATCTTGAGTAATCATGCTTAGTCGACAAGTCGTTATATCTAAGAAAACCCCACTCTATTTGAAGTGTTGATTGACAGTATCCGTTCATTTTTGTACACACGAGCCTAACCAACAATGCTACGGAACTGAAAAGAAAAGGTTCTTTCACAGTAGAGAGTATCTCACAACTTATAGTTCATTTTATTATAATGCTTAAACTACTAGTTCTTGACTTACAGTATGTCGTATGAGCATCAGCCGCGACAATAACTACTGCCCAATAATAATATAATATATAAAACTAAAATGTTAAGATTTCTATCGATCTGTGTGGTTACGCGCATAACTATACAACAATATTCCGCCGTTTTCGTAGAATGTATCTAAAATTGCGCGTTAGTGACTAGAGTTTATCATTACGGTACCCATTGTTCGGGCTTGCTATGTACCCTCGACGTTTACTACTATTTTGTTTTAGTAAAGTAAAGCTTATACATACTATATTAGACAAGTTTAATGACAATTAAATAGCAACTGGAAGATTAAACCCAGCAAATTAATAGACGAAATTGATCGCTCATTGATAGAGAGATTAACGCTTTGTTATAGCGTCGCCGCCCGTATGTCTGTCACGCTATAAATTTTTAATGCAACTGGGCGTAACAAATTTTATTTATGCATCGTAAACGCGTCTTACGCTTTTTCCTACCATTTCAAATAAAAACAAAGATTATAATCAGGTGATTTTCACATTGTATGGTAAACTAGAATGTATATTCGTTCGATCAAATTCGGAAACTGTTTCTTATCAACGTTCAAGCAAATAAATTCTCTCTAATTACAATCTCGTTGATTATTTTCATTCAAGTGTATAAAATTGAGCTGGCGAATATTACTTAGTTACATAGAAGCAGAGTGATATTTATGTCAAAGTATATAATCCCGATCTGACATACCGGATGCACGACTAAATTAATGCGATTTGTGCTAGTATGTTTAGCAGGCTAAATCAAAGAACACTTTATAACGGCCACTCAGTGCGTAAGACTGAGTCTACAGTTCAAAAGACAATTTTCGTTAAATATCACATAAAGAGACAGAGTGCAATCTGACTGAGCGCCCTCTTTTGCTTTGATAAAGACGCAATTCGTTTAAAAAGACGATGTATACAGTGAATAACTGTTGTTGATTTGTGGACCTATAAACATTAATGAACGCTTTTGTTAATAGAAGGAAACTCGTTTAACTGATTAGCTTGTCATTAAGAAGCATCCCGAGACTCTGCAGCAAGTAAATTGTTATCGACTCAAACTACAGTATGCTGCCGGTGTGTTGGCTAATTTTGAAAAAATTTCTTATAGACAACAATTTCATTGCGCCCATCGTGATCAAGAAAATCTCCACATCCATCCGATATCTGAGCATGATGATGCATAGCAGACGTAATTTCTTCACTCGAACGACCTGGTTAGAATCAGTCAATGATATAAGGCAACACAGTATGATTAAATCACAATTGCTTTATAATCGTATAATTTAACGCGATTTACATGTGACGTATTCTCCCATGCACTATGACTATGAGGTACAATAATCATGCGACATCTCTATTCCCGGGTTCAAAAACGTTGACGTCGTTGTCATAAACTATACTCTAGAACAGCCAGGCCCGCTTTCTTTAACACACGTCTCACTTTACTAACGCTCTCCAACTTCGCTGTCCTTTAGAATTGATAGATCGAATAATAATCACAGTCCGCAATTTCCCAACATCGAATAACGTAATATGAGCTTCGAATAAGCAACTAACCTCCACAGGTCTGATTATCCAATTATAATAAAATTCTAATGCCTAAAAGGATTTAACAAATATTATTACTTACAAGACGCTACTCAATAAGAAAAAAACGCTACAAGTTAAATCAACTGTTTTCAGGCAGCATACCTTCCTGTAATCGGTTTACAGTAAAATTAGTTTTGATCTTGTAGATATTAAACCGTTGAATACAACCGTTCAGGGCAACGTTGTTCATAAATAGAAATACTATCATTATACATACTGACATATGCTCTCGATTATAAATTATTGAACGGTCAAAATAGTCTTTCTCGTAATTTTCAATCAACATCCATAGTCTTTCCATGCGTTTCTACTGTATTCTGTTTCATCTGAAGAGTGTTCTTCATGTGGGTCTGTATCGTAGACAGAGCGTCTGCTTTAAATGCAGGATGCCGGAGCACTTCACGGAACCGTTGCATCTCAGCGACACTGTTTGCCAACAAACACTAAAGATTTAAATACTTATCAAACGGCACGTTAACATGAGTTGTGACCTATGATACATACGCAGCGCGCTTTCCCGCTTTATTACCCTTGGGATTCGGACTCTTGCTTGCTTCGACGTCTTTTGACTTTGCATCAGCGTTTGTATTATCAGGTACGTTCGAAAGAATTTCATTAAAGGAAGACAGATCGACTGTTATGTTAGACTCCTTTTTCTTTTCCTTTTTAGTTTTCGCTTTAGTTTCGTTATTTTGTTTTGCTTTATACACTGCCTCCAATTCTAATCAATCATAGTAATCAGTTTAAAAACAATGTAATCAGGAGAGAATTAAAACAGTAACATTACGGAGAATACGTACTTTCTATCCATTTTTCATGACGTTCTTTTAGTTTGGCTTTTTTTGATTGCTGAAACGGCCCAAACAGCATTGACCTGGCGTTCTTCTGTAAGAGATCTGGCTCCTTATGGTGCACATATATATATTAGAACATGACTGAGAACACATTATGCCCCTCGAATCAAGCATCCTACGTTTTGGTCGGTCGCTGAACCGGGCGTAACGCGCTCGAGGACTTCATTCCGTGGCACGGCAAATGGTCGGTGATGCAACTTGTTGCGCTCCCGTCTAACTTTCGGCTGTCGAAGGAACGAAACCGTATTAATTCTATCTCGCTACTAGATCGTATTCGGAAATAATGCTAACAAGCATGTTGATTAAACACCAACCATCTTTCGGTAATAGTAAATTCTGTAAAATTCTGTAAATTCCAAAAAAATTTTATCTTAATCACATGATTTAATAATTTGTGCAACGTAAGATTAATATCGGCAAACAAATTTATTAAATAGTGAAATATTTTTCTTTATCGGTGTAATGTTGTCAAGAGCTTCAGTCGGGCTTACTGACTGCGGCTGTTGAATTCTCGATATGTGCATTCTCGACTCTTATATTTTTGTTCCTTTCATTATGCATCTCGTTCCCTCGTCCAATTCAAAATTGTGAAAATATAAATACGGGCGATTAAGGCTATTCTTTTATTATCGAAAAAAATGGCATACGGTAGATTCAAAACCATGAGCTTTTTTTTGTTCAATTTCACTTTGTTTAACGTGTCGCGAGAACCCGATTACATAATAATAATAATGCACAGTTAACATGGTGTTGTTGCACAATTCTACTACGCAGTGCCGTACGATTACATTATAATTAATAAATTTGAATGCCCATTTTGTTAAATGAAAAGACTCGGTTCTTTTATATAACTGTCTCCACAACTTTCCGATATCCGGTAAATAAATTTTGTTCGCTGATGGCTTCGTTTTTTTGGACTTCATAGTCTTGGTCAGAAGTCCCATGTTGTACTGTTACAAATTATGCCATTTATTAACAGGCTGAGCACAAAGCCAATAATTACTCTAAAAAAAATTTGCTTGTGTTTTCGTAGTGTTGTTGACAGATTTGTTTTAATGATGTATTGTTTCAATGGTATTTATTGCATTGTGGTTGATTTTTAAAGTAAGTTAGCTGGTGCTGTATTTATAATAAATATTCATTGTTCATCATTAGACAAATGTTTCTTTCATCGTCCAAGTGATGGATCTAATTTCATAACGAATAATACGAAACTGAAAAAAATTTTATTATAATCAGAAATTCCTTAGAATCAAGTCTCTTTCACAGTAAACAGCAGCTACTAATAAATAGTTTTACCGAATTCAAATTCTCAGCTCCACTAGCTGATGGTTTAATGCTTAAGCTATTAGTCTTCAACTTACAGAATATTGTACAACCAGCATTCGATATCTAACATATATTAATATGTAGAACGACAATTAAAGAGCATAGTCGACAAACTCTACAACTGACATAACTTCTACGCTCAAACAAAAATTTTTCATTACTCTTATTGAAAAGTAATTCAGCTATATGTGACATTCAGATTGGTCAGCATCAATTGCTTTTAATCATTTTTTATTACGAATTTAAACTATCAATGTTTTTTTACATATGCAAACACTATCTGCTTACCGCCGATTTGTAACTTCTAATACCAACTGACCACATCGACCGAGAATTTTATTCATATCAAGTATATCGTCGTATTTAGGTATCCCTTGACAACTCGCGTCGCGTAATAGTAAGCCCGTTCATTCAACATTTTGTGTCACTAAGTTATAAGCAATAGACAAGTTAATTTCCGAATATATACGCGTAAGCAATTGTTGTCGATCATACCTGGAGCCGAATCCAGATCATAACTGTTTTTCGGTTTGGGCAAATCTCCAGTAGGTAATATCTTACTAGAGTATTTACTCTCTTTTTCGAGACGCGATAAAGGTTTTACATTATTATGATAAATGGTATTCCACACGTCATCATAATTACCCTTATCCAACTCTTTCCCAAGATTATAAATATAAGGCCAAAGTGAGAATACATCCGGACGTTTGTCAGGATCAGCATCACAACACCATTCAGCAAGTTTCTTGTATTCTTCTGGCGCCGAGTCAGGCATCTTTGGCCGTAGTCCACCCATAATATCGCATACTAAAATTCTATCAAATTCTGTATCTCTAAAAGGTGGTTCACCGGTAGCAATTAAATACATGATAATACCAAAAGAATATATATCTGATTTCTGAGTAAATTTGCAAGTATGAAAGACTTCCGGCGCAATAAATGGTAAAACACCTTGAACAGCTGACCCTGGTGAATTTACCGATCGAGAGAGACCAAGATCGCAAATAAATGATTCTATCTTATGCTTATTGTCATGCATAACTATGTTCCCGCCATGAAGATCACAATGCACCAACTCCACGTTATGAATATCTTTCAGATAGTACGCGATATCCTCCAGATGTTGTAATTTCCTTCTCCATGTCAAGCTGTTCATGTTTTGATGCAAATAAGACCAAAGGCTACCGTTGTTAGCAAATTGCATAACAATCATGTATTCTTTTGTGTTTGGGGCTTGCGTGACTCCATAAAGTCGAAGGAAATTAAAAGATAAACATTTGCTATGATTCATAAACTGTAGAAATAAAAATAGAAACGGGGTCAGATTAAATATGGCGTTAGTTAATAATATAAAAAAAACATGCTTACTTCGGACATAAGTAATTCCGGCATCTTATTAAAACGTTTAAGCACAACGATTCCCGGCACATTTTTATTGTCGCCTTTATATTTGGAAGTATAAATCGTTCCATAACCACCAGATCCGATCTCTTCGAGTTCATAGAAGTCGTCATATTGCATATACTGTACACGATGTATAAATTTGTCCGATATTGTATGTATGTCATAGAAGAAAACTAAATAATATTCCCCAGTAGATGGTTCCTGAGTGATTCCAATTATCCAAATATTCTCAGGGGTTAATATTTCTGGGTGTTCCTTAATTAGCTATTTGAATAATCAATACAATTATTACAGCGTATACTCAATTGTATTAACATGTGAATGATTTACCTGATAGAAATCAAACTGATCAGCTTGTCCATCAACTATTTTTTTGAGCAACACTTGTTTCAATTCATCTGCTCTCGGATCTAACCAGTTTGCTGTATGACGTAATGAGGTCATTTCTCGCACATCCGTCAATAGAGAATACTCTACCCATTGTATATAGGGATCATTCTTTTTCTTTACATTATTCCATGATTCCATAATAAATGAATCCAATGACCTGTTACCCGTGGTCCAATCAGGAGGTATTGGTGCTTTACACCAATAGCAGAATGCATTTATCTTGAATTCTAACTCACATGCACACGCCCGGCATAATCCATACTCATGATATTCTTTTATTAGACAATACTTTCGTTTGCTTGCGTTGTATGTAAATCCGATGGTAATCCAAACATCCGTGTTAAGAATATCTGGATGATTATCACATAACTAATAATATATGATAAGTCAATAATTATTTAAACCATTCAATAAACATGAAGATAAGTAAATAATTTACCTCGGCATAATATAAATCATTTGTCTCGTCTGTTATCTCAAGTGAAATCAATTTAGCACGAGTAGAAAGAGCTAGAGTAGGTAGACCATATAACCCTCCATATCCATTTCCCCAGTCCCCAATACAATCGAATGGAATCCATTCCAAATAGGCATGATTTGCTGAATTTGTTTGTAATTGAGTCTTCTTTATGAGCTCATCGAGTTGCCTATTATTACTAGTCCATCCATCGCATAATTGTTTGTGTCCGCATATGCACCACACGGGACTACATCGGAGTAGTCCACATGCAGCGCAGAATCCATAGCGAGAATAGTAATGATAAAAGAGTTTATCTGCGACCATGTAGTAGTTATCGTTATACTTGGTAAACCCTGTTATGAGTTTGTTGCGACGATAAAGCCATTTGGAATATCTTCTAAAATGATTAAAGTCATTGCTGTGCTTGTGTGTTGGAAATGAGTATATTCTGGCAAACTCACTCACAAGTGTTGGCGTACATGTTTTACCGTTTCCAAGTAGTAGTAATGTATAACCACCAGCGTAGTAGACGTTGTCAACTTGAGTTGGCTCTATATCGGTAATCTGCCAGCCAGGAATCCATTCAAGTCTTTTATCATCTTCATTTGATAAAATCAAGTTTTCAATGCTTGGATTATCACAACGCATGTCCATGTCGTCAGTTCCAAGGGTCAAGTGAGAATATTTGTTACATCGTACTTACTCATGCCTTTTATAGATGTGTGAACCGTTGCATACTACTGTATTACGCCAAGCAGTGATATCATTGAATATCGCGTCCTGATAGATATAGAGAAGTTACTTGTCTTGTTCGTTAACAGTTATATGCATGTATAATACAGGCAATTTTAGACATGTTCTCAACCAAGTAATCGATCCCAAGCTGTTGAGATTAAAGTGATAAAACTCATAAACACTGACCAACGGTCAATTACCTTTTTCTGGTAATTATTTACAACCATTGTTGTTTAAACATAACAGACAGACATCATTGTATCATCCCTTGTTTATAAGTCAGCGAATGTACTACAATATTTTACTTGTCATGATAATAATAATTACATTCTACAACTTGCGTTATTTTTTCCTGAATAATAAAAAGTTTGCTTGCATGTCGCTTCTCAAACTTGCTTTCTTATTGTCGCTAAATATTAAAAGTTAGCTAGCTGCAATATTGAATGCAGAGATTATTGAGGTATATAAGAAAAAGGGTATTGTGGCGAGGTCAAAATTTCTATTTAGACAACTTTTTAAAATTGCGTGACATTTTTGACACATATGGTCTACTACTATCCTCAATTTAGTGTAAAATATTGTTTATGACAAACCATTTTCGGAATGCAAACGACTGTTATAGTAGGGATATTGTGGAAGATCGATTATTATTTTATGTTATATCATCTTTTTCTTGCACATTTTTCTCGTAACCTTTTCGGATCTAACCAATTTGCTGTATGACGTAAGTCATCTGTTGCACAACGATGATATGATTGAGTATCGCGGTATCGGTTATAGGAAATTTACTTGTTTTTTAACAGCTGTATGCATGCATAATACAGGGGTTTTTAGTCATGCCCTCAACCAGGCCAGGTAATCGATTGAAATTAAAGGAATATAACTCAAACGTTGACCAACAGTTAATCGCATTTTTTGGTAATTATTTACAACCAATATTGTGTTGTTTAGACATACAGTAACGCACAGACGTTTTATTTGTATTTTCTTATTTATCAGTCAACGAATTTGTCGCATGCAGTATCTCACTTGCCCTAACAACAATTTATAACATGATAAAGAATAATACTCGGGCTGCCGATAGCACAAGCGAATAGATGGAATACACTTAGTAAGAATCCCTGACTACTCATTTCAGTTTTAAGAGAAAAGTAAACTAAAGTCTACAGCTTGCGTTTTTTCTGAATAATAAAAAAGTCTGTTTGTAAGCGTTTTTCGCAGTTTTATTATTATCATTAAATATTAAAAGTTATATAATTTGACGATAATTTCAGGGGTAGTAATAAAGTTTAGATGTCATAGCCAGACTGCGCTGATTTGTTATTATTATATATTACACGTCAATTCTTTTTTTTTTATTAATAAATCGACGTAAATCTGACGTCTTTCTCACGAAACAAGAATATACATACAGTATAAACTAAACGCTAATGTTGTCTATTAAACTATGATTTACGCAATACCCGCAGTCATTCACTCATTCATTTATTTATTACTAATTCACTCATTCATTTTTCCATTATCTGCCTACAACAATATTATGCTTTTTTTCGCACGAGTCTTCCAACAATTAATCTTACAATAATTAATATTTCGGCGGTTTTTTCATACATTTTACTAAATAATAATTTTACTCAATTTACATGTTCGTATTGCTATATTACTAAAGCTGAAATTGTTCAACGCACAAATTCAAATAACCAAAACAATCTAAATTAGGAAAAGATAAGATTATGATAAAGCAGACTACCAATCTAATTCCACCGGTAGAACATTGGACCAAAATCAGTGTTTCTACATAGAAGCTAATGTTGTCAGTAGCATTAAAGGTCACTATTGTTTAACGACGACTAAGAGAACCACTAGAGAAAGAGCAGCTAAATTTCTAGAGTCAGTAATCAATTGCCCGCTGGCTCGACATTTACACACAGTCAATTTGTTTGACCGTTATTATTTGACAAGGACTGTTGAGTTCATTTGTCGTTAATTAGGTCATTTAGGAAACGCATTTCAGGCTTTAAGTTATTATTAAACCATTTATTGTATACCTTTAAAATTAATTTAATAATAACAATGCTTTTTAAAGGGTTTTAGACTTAGATTTCGGCAGAGCCGCGAAATAATCGTCAACTACTCTATGTCAGTATCTCAGAAATCACTTAATATCAGGTTGCTGTCACTCCCTTTTTAGTAGCGTTGAGCCGCTCTTGAAAGATTTCAAACTGTGCTTCAATTTGCTCTTCGGTTCCGCTTCCAGCTCTAGACTACATTTTACGTAATGTGAAATTATATAAATTTATAAAATCTATATTTATTTTACTATTTTACTCTTCTCAAAGCAGTCTAATATTAACGTAATTTCCACAATTATCTCTTCAGCCATGAACTGTTTTTTTTTGTACGCAAGAGATGTATAAATGAAAGTGACAGAAAGAATAGAATAAATTTATATTGTTAACTACGTGTTTTCTGGTATAGAGAATTTTTATTAGCAATTTACAATATTAACATGGAGAATTTATAAGAGGTTGTCTGTACAAACAAATAAACGAACGGTGCGCAAGAATCGGTCTGTATAGGGAGATGCATTATATACATTGCCATCCATCTACACTGAATAATATTCATCAAATATAAGACATCACGTCGATCATTCAGATGCCTATAATTATAGTTGGTAATAATGCAAGCATTGTAAGCCACACCAAATGTCGTAATGCGCTGACAAAGAAAATAACTAATACATACAGTAAGAGTCACTCTTACTAACACATTTATTTCTTTTTATTTAACTTAAAATGCGGGGTAGAAATGAATCTGTGGCACTTGATTGCCCCTGAAATACAGCGTGTGGCGTTGGTTGCAACAAGCCCTATATTACACAGAAATGTAGGTTTCTTTTTTCAAATTTATCATCAACGCGCAACCCTGATTAATGGAATGGACGTTGAGCGAAGAATCCAAATCAAAGTCCCATGCTCTTCGTCGAATATCGGGCCGGGCTTTGATGTTCTTGGCTTGACATTATCAATGCATCTTGTACTTAACGTCGAAATATACAAGCCGCAAGCATCTAATAATGACAATCATGTAACAATAATTTATTCTGGAGAGGGAGCAGAAAAAGTTTCGATATCAGTCGAAGAGAACCTTATAACAAAATCTGCTCTTTATGTTTTGGCTTGTCATGACATCGAAGGTTTTCCAGCGCCATTAAAGATTCACGTTGATAATTCGATACCAATGGGGCGAGGTCTAGGTTCATCCGGTGCTGCTGTAGTGGCTGGTGTTCTTTTAGGTGACGTTGTCGGGAACTTGAATATGACTAGAGACAGGATACTTGATTTCTGTTTAATAATTGAGAAACACCCGGACAATGTGACAGCAGCTTTGATAGGCGGCTTTGTGGCTGCATATTTGAGAACCTTGGATCCAAAGGATACCGATGCCCCCTCGATACCTCATTCTGAGACGTTGGATGCGAAAGAAGTGCGGAAAACGAGCGATCATCCTCCCAAAGTTCCTGAGGGAATTGGGCATTATGTAAGACTAAAATGGGCAAAGGAAATAAAAGCAATCGCTATCATTCCTCAGTTTGAGGTTGCTACGGTCACTGCTAGAAGTGTGCTTCCCGAAGCATATACAAGAGATGATGTGGTAAGCGCACGTGTGATCGTCTTCAATGTTGCAATTACATAGCTGGCTATCCATATGACTTTTTCTAACAATATCGCTTTGATATATCAGGTGTTTAATCTGCAGCGACTCGCGGTATTGACAACTGCCTTGTCTGCATCCCCTCCGAATGCGGATTTAATCTTCCAGGCAATGCAAGATCGAATACATCAGCCGTATAGAAAACATCTCGTATGTACGAATAAGATTTATTTAATGCATGTTCAACTACTTTCGTATTGAATATTTGTATCTTCTTCATATGTAGATCCCGGGACTGCCTCACATTCTTTCAAGCGTCAAGCCGCAGACACACCCAGGGTTGCTCGGCATATGTCTCAGTGGAGCTGGGCCAACTATACTAGCATTGGCGTATGATAACTTTGATCATATTGCCGAGTCTATAACAATAGCTTTTGCAAAGGAAGAAATAGATACCGTAGTAAAGGTTTTAGAGGTCACTGAAGATGGCGCTCAAGTAATGGAATTGCCATTATAAGAATCTGCGCCGGACAACACTATTAAAACTTTCAACAAAATTATTCGCATCTACTTCTCGGATCCCCCTTTTTTATTTGAAACTCGGTCAGAATTTGCCGTTTCATGTAATCAATGCCATCACCAACACCTAGAGCTTTAATCGACTTCCCCCATATACATGTAATATCCCCATTCCAGGTAACCTCTCAATTATAAACTCCATTCACTAATTATTTTTTTTACTTTTTGCTCTTTCAAGTGGGAATCTCGGTTCGCCTGTTGAACCTTGTCAAGAATGATTACTGTGACAAATAATCCATTGTTATATTTTTCAGTGTTAAGTTGATATTTGATATAGATTGTCCGACTCGAACTTTGGAAGCTTTTGGCATTGATTCTTTGCCAAAGGGCAGGCCCTCAATGTGATTAATGAAATTCTTTCACAATGTGTGTCGACCGATGAACGTGAAGTGATGATAGCATCAAAAGTAATATCGCTGCTTACAGATTCGATTTCTTCGAAAGCCCATTACTATTCTAATACTGTATAAATAAATAATCAATCACATGATTTTTCGATAATCGGCATCACATTAATCATGACGGCCCCTAAAATAATTGTGGCGTAACATCTGTAGCCCCTGGAATGTTGTTAATTATGCTTAATATTTGCTCAGGGTGAAGAAAGACTTTCATGATGGAGTCAACGATCTCTGGCGCAAGTGACACAGAACGTTCAACTACACCTGAGCTAAATCAGTTGAAGAGAGCCGCGCCGTCTGACAGGAAGGGAGTAGCCCCTATAAAATCCGAGTACGTGCTTAATATGGCGTTTTTTTTATAACAGTCTGCGATTTAGTTAAACCTTATATTGATCGCTTGGGAATTAAAAGATATTTAATAAAAGCGCCTCAAGAGGAACGCCTTACGGATGAGACCGTATTTGGGGATGACGCCGCGGTGGTAATTGATACAATTCATCGACATTGTTAAAAATCACATTTCCTTTGTAACATAAACTTTTTTTCATTGGATATTTAGGAACCTCCCAAGAAGAAGACCCTGGTAACTCGTCAAAGAGGACAAGCCAAAGAGCATCTTGTGAAGACATTTTCAGAAAATATTAGGGTAGAGTCTAGTTTGCTTATTTGTAGATGTAAAATGTTTTTGAGTATGTGGATGATGTTAATTAAATATCTTGCAGCTTTGTTTGTGGACAGCACAAGGAGAAGAATGCCCAAACAACGCGTGAGTTTATTGCCATTACGCTTATAATGGGATTATATATA
The DNA here is from genome assembly GCA_910592205.1 of Paraglomus occultum. NCBI lineage: Eukaryota > Fungi > Glomeromycota > Glomeromycetes > Paraglomerales > Paraglomeraceae > Paraglomus > Paraglomus occultum. The sequence continues at coordinate 7,398 of CAJVPJ010000216.1, read as the reverse complement.
CCATGCTAATCGTAATTGATTTCATGCTCACAGATGCAGGAGTAGTCATGATCTTGCAGCGTATATGAAAGACAAAGCTGAAGACTTGGGCGATCGATGCGTTAACTATGAGACGTTTGGAAAGTAGGTTAAATTTGATTATATGTTTGATTATCAAGTAAGCATTTAGCTGATTTGTTAATATGGCAGATGCCGCTACGGGTACAAGTGCAGATATCTCAAGGCTCACATTAGTTCAGATGGAAAGCTGCTTGTGAACAAAGAAGTATGTGCGAATAATACTTGAAACGAATTTTTTTTTTTACCGTTTTCTCCAATGCATTGACATGTCCGATTTGTAACAGCTTGCTGAAAAAAATATAGTCACAGAGATTAATTCAAACATACCATTAGATACATATAAACAACTAAGGACTTTTAAGGTAGAGTCACAAACAGATCGATGATCATATCTTAGAAAATCGATATGTCAATGTTATGACACACGCCTGATGTAACTCTAGTACAAATTTCCGAAATCAGAACCGTATCTGAAAGAAGTTCAACAAACTATAGATGCAAGAAAGGAAATGGATGAGGCAAACAGAAAGAAGAAGAAAAATCTCCTTTTGGAACTTTTCGATCCATCAGAGCTTGAAAATAATGTTGCTGGTTCAACCGATACTACTTTGGCAAAATCTGGTATACCAATTGAAGCAGAAAATGTGTCATCATCCTTGACAGAAGCAAGTCAAAGAGCAGCGGAAGCAGAGCAATTTGCGGATACTCCAGACGTACCATTGAAGCCCGCAGAAAAAAAGCGCGTAAGTTCCAACGAAAATGAGAATATAATCGGTGATTTTATTTTTAATACTTACTATTGCGCACTCTTGCACCTTTTCAGATTTCCTTTAAAAACAAACTCTACTTGGCCCCATTGACTACAGTAGGAAATCTTCCATTCCGTAGAATATGTAAAGAATTTGGAGCGGACATTACCTGTGGCGAAATGGCAATGGCCACCAATATCTTGAAAGGTCAAAAAAGTGAATGGACCTTGATGAAGCGGCATGTGTCTGAAGACATTTTTGGAGTACAGATTTGCGGTTCGAAAGTGGATCATGTCGTAAGATGTGCAGAGGTTATTGGAAATGAATTAGACGTGGATTTTGTTGATTTGAATACTGGATGTCCTATAGACCTTGTTTTTTCTAAAGTATGCAAAATGGAAACAGAGAGGTGTTTGAAACTTCGACTGTAAAGTAAAGGAACTGATCAAAGATAATTTTATGTGCAGGGAGGTGGAAGTGCTCTATTAAGGGAACATGGAAAACTCGGGAAAATGCTCGTTGGGATGCAAAGGGTAACTACCGCATAAACTTGTAAAAGAAATTTTTTACGAGCGAAAACTTACGTCACTTGTATATTTAGGTTCTCGACATTCCTGTGACTATAAAGTTACGTACCGGCATTGACGACAAGAAACCAACTGCCGAAAAGCTTGTTCCTAAACTTGAAAAATGGGTTAGTAAATTCGGCCGAGTATATATTCTTTTTAATGGGGAAATCGATTTTTGAACAACTCATCGATGCAAATATCTATTATATATGACAGGGTATAGCTTTGGCTTCGGTAAGGACTATTGCTGTTATTTTGCTTAGATTTTCATGTAACGGGTATTTACATTCATTAAAATGTACTTTATTAGTTGCACGGCCGCAGCCGTCAACAAAGGTATACCAAATTGGCTGACTGGGATTACATATCTAAAGTTTCTTCAACTATCGAAGAATACAGAAAAACCGATAAAATTAATTTCTTTGGTACGTATTTGAATTTCTACATTAGCTGAGCTGTTCCGTTGTTAACATCACAGTCATTTTCCTTATAGGCAATGGTGACCTGCTATCTTATGAAGATTATTATCAGCACATGAATGAACATAATGTAGACGGAGTGCTTGTTGGACGTGGAGCATTGGTATAAAATTAATTTATTCTTTCGTTATGAGTACACATATTACTTGCGCATCTTATTGAATCGATTATAACAACGGAGGATTAATAACGTCACAATTTTATTGTTCAAAAAGGTTAAGCCATGGCTTTTCGAAGAGATCAAGACTAGGCGTAATTGGGATATTTCATCAAGAGAAAGATTCGATATACTGAAAAAATACTGTGATTATGGCCTTGAGTATTGGGGAACTGACAGCGTGGCAGGTATCATAATATATTGACATTTATTATATACCTTACTAAGACTCAATTTTTTCATTGCGACTACTCAGGGCGTCAATACTACACGCAAATTCTTGTGTGAATGGCTCAGTTTTCTGCACAGGTAAGAGATGATATATCAACAATTGTGAGTCAACGGAACAATGTGTACGTACAAATTCAGTTGCATTCTTACAATTGTAATCTTTTTGAAGATATATCCCAATCGGTTTATTAGAAGTGCTGCCACAACGTATAAACGAAAGGCCACCGCCTTATTACGGGCGAGATGACTTAGAAACGTTGATGGCAAGCCCAAGCGCAAAGGACTGGATAAAAATAAGGTTAGTTGACAGATTCGCTAACCATTGTGCGACTACGCAAATACTAACTTGGCTATAATTTTGTGACTATATTTGTGGCGAATGTTTGAAAAAAGTGAAATGTTATTAGGACCCGCTCCTCCAAGCTTCGTGTTTCTTCCAAAACACAAGTCAAATGCATACGAAGGATAGTATAAATTGACTAATAAGTTGCCTCCGATATAGTTTTGCATACCGGTTTAATAATTAAATTAAAATAAAAAGAACCGTCAATCAAGTTCGATTTTTATTATCGCTCGGGCATTAAAAAAAAAGTCCCCATGTTTTTTGTTTGATCATACATTCACATGCGGCTTACGCCATAGAGATTACCTCCCCTAACATCCGTATTATAAATAACGCTTAAACAGAATCCCACTATAGTCCGAGTCATCCTTGGATCAATAATCCCATCATCTAATAGGCGAGAACTTGTCCAATATACATCTGACTCTTCTTCAACGACTGCTCGTATCATATTCCTTCTTGCCTCGGCGGCTTTCTCATCAACAGCTTTATTCATCCTACGTTGTCATAGCAAACCGGTGAGATTGCCGATTTTTGCCAAATTCATAGTATTAAACATGACCAATTACCTTGACGCAGCCTCTCGCATAATAAAATCCATGACACCTGACAACTGCTCCGGGCCCATAACGGAACATCTACTGTTGGGCCAGGAAAATAAAAACCTAAGGCCGCAAGTAAATATAATCAGAATCGCAAAACATATTTCAAAAAGGATTTGCTCATTTCTGACAGTCATCGACATTAAACCTTGGATTATAAGCCCTCCCACACATTGCATAGTTTCCAGCACCATATGAAGCACCCATAACTATAGATATCGCAGGGACTTGGCTGTTGCTCACAGCATTAATAAAACGAGCACCGGCTTTGATAATCCCTTCCTCTTCGTATTTCTTCCCGACCATAAATCCAGTTATATTGTGTAAAAAAAGCAGTGGTGTATTTCTTAGCACCACAATAGCTGAGCGTTAGTATCGGGTTGGGACAAGATTGTAACATTCAGTGAGCACTAGGATACATACTTCATATTACATAGCTGTATGAATTGCGTAGCTTTGTTAGACTCTTGTGTGAAAAGGACATTATTGTTTGCCAGAATACCAACAGGTATGCCTATACGGTACATTACGTTAATCATTATCGTTTTAAGGTAAAATATCAGCACGTATAAAAGCGACATACAATGAATATATGCCCACCCAGTGACGAGATTTGGTCCGTACAAAGGTTTGAACGCAGTAAATCGTGATCCATCAACCAAACGCGCGATAACTTCATTGGCGTCAAAAAGAATGCGCAAATTAGCAGGTACTATTCCTAACAATTCATCTTTCCAAGAAAAAAAAAGAAGACATTTGTAAATTGTTTTAAATCTTTAATGTTAGCAGACAGCATGAGATTAGGCTACCTATATCATATAGCGGTTCTTCGACTATAGGAGATAGATGTCTACTCGGTAATTTTCCCTGTTTACTCCAATTCAGATTAGCAACAAATTCGCGCGCTTTTCTGATAGCATCGTGTTCATCTTGGGCCAGCTGGTCCGATACGCCTTTGATTATAGAAATACACAAAAGAGCATAAGCTGCTGTTACCAAAGATATGTATTACACTTGCATAACACATGCCTGATATTCTGCAATGCATATCAGCCCCTCCAAGACTCTCTGCATCCGTAACTTCACCGGTTGCCATTTGAACTAAGGGTGGTCCGCCAAGAAACACTTGTGCTTGGTTCTAAAATCCCCAAATGATCATTAAAACTTTCCGTATTGCGTTTCTCATATTATGATCTTTTTCCTCGTTCAATATTACCTACCCATTGACAGATAATGGGATAGTTGTCTTTGGATGTTGTTATTTTAAGTAAGAAAGCATCTCAATTTTCACATAAAAAATATCAACGTTTTGCATACCTTCACCATAATAACATAGTCGCTCATGCCCGGTGAATATGCACCACCAGCTGTCGAACTCCCAAAGACTACACTACAGGTAGGCAACCCAGCTTTGGATCTATAAAAAGTATATATAGATTAGCTACTATAATCCGGGTAAAAAAAGTTCCTCCAATCAACAATTTGGATTGAGTCTATTTCTCGTATTCATCGTTGAGATGAAGAAATAAAGATGAGTTCACGCTCACTTGTACTGATAGATCCTCAATACGTTGGCTCATTCGTGTGTACCAATACGATTGGAAACCGCAACACACCTTTCAGCAAGATGTCTGAATTGTGCCCCACCAGGATGATATACTTGTGATTGTTGATCCAGCCTTGCTCCGCCCTATACAACGTAATTATCATATCAGTCCAACTGGTTAAAGTAAAAATTTTCAAAAATTTGCAAGTAATACATATAATACTCATAATGATTTTGTGTCTACCACCAAAACCGAACGTGACTTACCGTCTGAATCAATTGAATCAGGGGAAGCCGGTTTTCCCAAGCAATCGCATTTATTCGCGCAGCTTTAGAGACACTAACTTCATTAGAAGAACCGCCGTGCATCGTAGGCACATTGGCAGTGATCATACACTCGACGCCGCTGATGTAATTATAATATAGCAGCCCATGATGGTGGTTGTATAAATTCCATGTGAATGGAAACACGTATATCCAAGCAAAAGGAGAGCTAAACGATAAATACCAGACAAGTCCAATACCAGCAACAACAGATCCCCCAAGTGTCATACGATCGCGACCCCAACCAGCAAGGGGACAAAGTTCAAAAAATGGCGAATCCTCATCGAGTAACAATTCCACTCTATCGCGGGCTTTTCATGTCGAAAATCCAAAACATCAGACTTAGTTTATCGCAGCTTGTCAATATTTGACATTATATCGCTCTATCCAAGGTCGTTCTCAATTTTTTTTAATAGTACCTAAAAGCTGTCCTCGTTGTAAATGTCTGTCTACATGCCGTTGTTCGCCTTGCTCGGCTGCAAGTCGTAGTCTTTCGTTTAGCTCATTAACTAATTCAAGCATTTCTGCATAGTTTTTACTATATGCAGAATCTCTCTGCACCTTGGTCTGTAAAACCGCTAATTCGCTGAATGTGTCCATAATGAACAGACGTTTAGCGGAAAAAGTGGCAAGTTCCAAATTTATGGTCACGGGATTTCCGGGCGGGCCTGAACCGCAGACTTATATGGCGAAGTTGGTCTAATTTACGCCCAATTTCGCCCAATCAAATCGCTATTGCTGCTCCGATCCCATAAGCATGCCCCTAACATGCCGATAGATATAAATATGTCCATAAATCTTTCCATAATCCTTATCTTTGTGCACGGGCATTATCTGCGCCAGTGAGGAGCAATCCGAGGCCAGATTATTGCTAATTGCAAACTAAACCAATAACCCGTCTTCACGACCGCCCTCGGGGGGTCGGGAAGCAATTTTTGGAAGGGAGTAGTCCTCCCTTTATTATAACAATCGAGCGGTTGGGATGGGGGTGTTTCGGCTGACTGGGTCGTGGTATGGCTCCGAGCTTAGCAGTACTTTTATGGAAATCATTTATGATTCGTGGTATAATTAATACGACGATCTTTAAATTTTCGGCAATCCTGTCAGTACTTGCAATGAATAGACGCCGGGTGGGAGTCTGCGCATTATCCAAATTGTATTTTCCGCTGTCGACTGATTTGTTTTCATTAGTAAGAGTGGAGATTCCTTTAAAAATTCTGTATTATCATGACTGGATAATATGGGGCGTGCTGCAACAAAACCAGACAAAGTGAACATTCTGAAATAAGAGGCTGGTGTGGCTGAAAGTAAACTAATTTGGCTAATACTAATGACATTTTAAAAAGTAATAACAGTGCTTATTCATAACTTATAGACTTGTTAATTTTAATTCTCACTTTATCATACCAAAATGTGAGGAATATAAATCATAATGTGATGAATATAGGATTACCTCTATATATAAAAATAAAGTATATGAAACTAATTTACATTAAATCGACCATGGAACTCAAGAATTACAGTACCATTAGAAGCATTCTAAAAAAAGCTCAAGGAGAGAAAATTGCTCCATATATTTTCAAAAAATCAATGATACCCAAACACTCCAGGAATATCTAGATCAAGAAAAAATCACTTATGAAATTTATCAAGAGGAACAGAAAATCATAACTACTAAATGAACAATAACACCAACACAAACACATGATGAACCAAGAACGAAAAGAAGACTGGTAGAATAAACAATCAAATCATTATTAATCATTATCCTCTTCATCATCATCTTCTTCTTCTAGTTCAGCAGGGGAGTTTCATCATTGAGCAAGGTTTTTTCTTTTTCAAACAGCTCAAATAACTGTTCCACTTAATAGAAACAAAGCAATTCCACTTACTCAAGCTGAAGGATTATTACTTCTTCAAAAACCTTCTTGTTTATTATCATCAAAGTGCTTTTCATACTTCTTCTTAGCATGATTTTGACCTCCTAACTTTTCAGCATAGTATTTAACAATTCCTTCTTCGGTAAATTCTTCCCCATTTCCATAAATGGATCGATCTAATAAGATTAGATTATCTTTACTATCTTTATAATTTTTCATCTCTGCTAAGATTTGTTCTTTAAGCTTACTATCCACTTCTAATTCCTGTAAAGCAATAGTCTCTACCACTATTTCAGGGTCTCTAGTAAAGAATCAATCTAATCACTCTTGATTATTAGCATTGGCATTTGGAAGATCATAAGTATCATCCAGTAATTCAGGTTTTTTAGCTAGAGTTTCTTTACAGTATTTAACCAATTCAGCTTTATTGATTTTACTGCTTGCTCCATTAACTTTGT